>PVLD010005495.1:0-54974 GCA_004027595.1 Dinomys branickii | reverse complement strand
CATGAATGCATGTTGGACCTTATCAAAAGCCTTCTCTGCATCTATTGAGATGATCATGTGGTTTTTGTCTTTGACTGTATTAATATAGTGTATTATATTAATTGATTTGTGAATATTGAACCATCCCTGCATTCCTGGAATGAATCCTACCTGGCCGTGGTGTATAATTTTCCTTATGATTCACTGTAATCTATTTGCCAGTATTCTGTTGAGTATCTTTGCATCTATGTTCATTAGAGAGATTGGCCTGTAGCTCTCTTTCTTGGTTGGGTCTCTCTCTGGCTTTGGTATCAGTATAATACTTGCCTCCAGAAATGTGTTGGGGAGAGTTGCTTCCTTTTCGATTCATTGAAGAGTTTGAGGAGTGTTGGCGTTAGATCTTCTCTGAATGTTTTATAGAATTCTGCTGTGAATCCATCAGGGCCTGGGCTTTTCTTTGTTGGTAAGTTTTTCATGACGTTTTCAATCTCGTTAATTGATATTGCGTTGTTCAGGATTTTTACGTCTTCCTCATTCAATTTGGGCAATTTGTACCTTTCTAGGAATTTGTCCATTTCTTCTGTATTTTCTATCCTATGGGAGTAAAGATTTTCAAAGTAGGTATTAATGATCTTTTGTATTTCTTTTGGATCTGTAGTGACTTCATCCTTTTCATTCCTTATTGCATGAATTTGAGATCTTTCCGTTCTTTTTTTGATGAGGTTGGCTAGGGGTTTATCAATTTTTTCATTCTTTCGAAAAGCCAACTCTTTGATTCACTAATTTTTTGTAGAGTTTTCTTCACCTCAATTGCATTAATTTCTGCCCTGAATTTTATAATCTCCTCCCTTCTTTGGGCTCTTGGTTTGGCTTGTTGCTCTTTTTCTAAGAGTTTGAGGTGTAGCATTACGTTATTTATTTGCTCTCTTTCTGTTTTCTTTGTATATGATTTCATTGCTATAAATTTCCCTCTGTGGACTGCTTTCATTGCATCCCACAGATTCCGGTAGGTTGTACTTGCATTTTCATTTATTTGTAGGTAATTTTTAATTTCTTCTTTAACTTTTTGTGTGACCCATTGGTTATTCAGGAGGTTGTTGTCTAATTTCCACGTGTTTATGTGGTTTTTGGAGTTCTCTTTGTCATTAATTTCCAATTTTATTGCACTGTGGTCCGATAATATGCATGGGATAATTTGAATTCTTTTGCATTTAGACAGATATGCTCTGTGGGCTAGAATGTGGTCTATTTTGGAGAAAGACCCATGTGCATCTGAGAAAAATGTGTATTCTGATGCTGTGGGGTTGAACACTCTGTAAACATCTACTATGTCCATTTGTTCACACTTTTGGTTCAGGTCTGTTATTTCTTTGCTGAGTTTCTGTCCGGTTGACCTGTCTGTTTGCGTCAGAGGGGTGTTTAGGTCCCGTATTACAATAGTGTTATTAGTCATTTAATTTTTTACGTCTGTTAAGATTTGACTTGTAAAGTTAGGTGCTCCATGGTTTGGTGCATAAATGTTTAGGATTGTTACCTCTTCCTCTTGCAGCTTTCCCCTAACTAGTATGTAATGGCTTTCTTTATCTCTTTTGATTATTTTTGGTTTTGAAGTTTCCACTGTTTGCAAACATAATAGGTACCCCTTCTTTTTTCTGGGGACCTGTTGCATGGAGAATTGTTTTCCAACCTTTAACTTTCAACCTGTGGATTTCCTTTTGAGTAAAATGTGTTTCCTGTATACAACATATCGTTGGATTGTGTTCCTTAATCCACTCTTCCAATCTTTTCCTTTTGATTTTTGAGTTGAGGCCATTTACATTAATGGTTATCATGGTTATATGTTGGCTTATTCTAGTCAGTTCATTTACTTGATGTTTTTCTTCATTTGCTGACTGTTTACTTGCTTGTTCTGTTTAGGGAGTTATTTCTATTGTTGTTCTTGGAATTGTGGTCTCTTTTTTGTCTGTCTAGAATATCTTTTAGTGCTGTTTGCAATGCTGGTTTGGCACTTATGAAGTTCTTCAGTTGTTCTTTGTCGTGGAAATATTTTATTTCTCCATTGGTTTTAAGAGATAGTTTTGCAGGATACATCAGTCTGGGTTGGAAGTTGTTTTGTCTCAGAATCTGTAATATCTCGCTCCAAGCCCTTCTTGATTTCATGGTTTCCATTGCGAAGTCTGCTGTGATTCTGATGTGCTTTCCTTTATAGGTGATCTGTTTCATTTCTCTAGCAGCTTTTAATATTGTGTTCTTTTGCTGGATATCTGGGATCTTGACTATTATATGCCTGTGTGTATTTTTCTTTGGGTTATGGATCTTTGGGGTTCTATATGCCTCGATTAACTGAACTTCAGCATCTTTTACCTTGTTTGGGAAATTCTCTGCTATTATTTCAGCAAATATTCTTTTTATATCTTTCGTGTGGTCTCCTGCTGTTTCACACACTCCTATAACTCTAATATTGTTACATTTTGCCTCATCTTGGAGCTGTTGGATTGACTTTTCTTGTGTCTTTGATGATATTATGAGATTCTTTCACTCTCATAAGCTGCCATGCTGTCTTCAAGTTCTGAAATTCTATCTTCGGTTTCATTTAAGTGGTTTTGCAAGCTTTCAGTGTAAGTTTTCTTTTTTTTTTTTTTTTTTTTTTTTTTTGCGGTACTGGGGATCGAACTCAGGACCCTGCCCTTGCTAGGCAGGCGCTTATTCCACTGAGCTATATCCCCAGCCCCTCAGTGTAAGTTTTCAAACCCTGGCATTCTCTTTGGACCTTTTTCATTCTTGGTAGTTCATTCCTAAATTGCTCTTGTAACGTTTCCATTTGTTTCCTATTTTCTTCTTGTCTTTTATCTATTTCTTCTCTGTGTGTATGGAACATTTCTTCCATCATTTTCAGCTCGTTTTTTGTCTGAGCGATCATTGCAGGTATGTGGCTTATTTCTGCTTTAAGCTCTTTTATGGCCTGTTGGAGTTGTTTCATGTCGGATGCAATCGTTTCATAACTTGCAGGTATGTGGCTTCCTGGTTCCCCTGTATCCTTGCATTCAAAACTTGTTCTGGGTGGGGTTGAGTTTTGAGACTGCGTTTTGTTCCTGTTTTCCCATTTTTGGGTATCAGTTTCAGACTTCCGGGCAAATGGCGACCAGGTGAGCGGCAGAGGGAATCTCTCCCAGAGAGTGATCCTTTGCGCACGGGTGCCCAGTCCACAGGTGCAAAATTCCAAGTGATCGTGTTGCTCTCCGCAGCCTGAGCATTAAAGTGTCGACTGGATAAGCCGCGGCGAGAAGTAGCCGGATCCTGAGAGCTGGGCACCTGAGGAGAGCCACGCTGCGCTTGGGCCACAGCTCGGCTGAATCTGCGTACAACCGAGAGAGCGATTGCGGCGGGACGGACCCTCCCAGCTCCTGAACCCGATCGGCTTGGAGGCAGCTGTAACCAGGATTTGTTGGAGGCGGTGGAGCAGAGTGAACTCAGAGAACACACTCCTCAGACCGACTGCACCAATCTGCAAAAACAAAGAACAGATGGGACGAGGGAAAGCAGAAAAGAAAGAGACAAAAATGTATGTAGGTATATATGAATATACATATATGCAGGGGGGCTAACATGGTTCTACTTTTGTATTATATCACTTAATGCTAAGGAATAATTGATGATGAGTTATTTGATCAATCTTTTATGTCTGTATGTGTTATCCTGAACACACACTTCAAAGATATCAATATGCAAAGCCGCAACTATTGGTGTGTTTTTTTTGTCATTGGTTTTTTGTTTTTTGTGTTTTTCTGTTGTTGAGAGGATTAATTGTCTGACCAATTTTGCATGTCTGTATCTGGGTTCATATATATACACTTCGAAGATATCAATAGGTAAAGCAACAACCACTGTTGAGTCCATGTCACCTTGTCTGTAGATCAGTTTTGATTGTACTACTTTTTATGCTAATTTGTGTCTGTCTGTTAATATGTTTTTGTGCTTTTATTTAAAAAAAAGTACTAAATTTGTTAATTTACTTCTTAAAGATATTTAAGTCCATGCATTTTAAAACTTATCATTCAAAAATTAGGCTTTATTCCTTTGTCTTAAATAATAAAACTATTTTTGTTCAAACTCTTGATGTGTGGCTCTTGCAGCAATGCCTTATCATCACCAGAGTGTCTTTAGGATCAATTGTCCTTTTAGGTTATATCGTAGGAAACATTCAACTTTCAACTTAATTTTTGTACCTCCAAATAAAATATTTATGGTTAAATCTAAAACTCTTACCAAGCCGAGGATCTTCCATGCTAGTTCAGTGAGTTATAGTGTAATCAAAAGAAATTTTTTGCACAGCTACATGTTTTCATTTTAATAATACAAGATCAGTTTTAACATCTTGGATAATTTTTGATCAATGTACTGTCACATCCTAATGCTTTGTAAAATCATTTTCAAATGGGTCACTTAAAACAAAACCCAACACTTGCAGGTATGTAGTTGGGTCTTCAAGAAGAATAAACAGATTTCAGGAAAATACATTCTGGTTCATTGGATGAGATTTGTGAATTTCTAAAATTAGCACTAATTGAGGTGATGTGTGTGGACTGTCTCTCTACAACAGAATTATGTGTTTCTTGCAAGCAAAATGTCTAAAAGACTTGTTAAAAGTCAACACCTATGCTGAGGCTGGCTCTGGATTTCTCTTTTGTATCATGACATACCAGATCCTAAAGGAACAAATATTTAAGAGTTTTAAACTTTGTATTCCTCCTGAAGGCATTACATGTGTGGAGACAAAATAACCCTCTTAGTTACAAATGAGCATAGAATAGTTTGAACTATGAGCAACATATGAAATAAATTCACTGTAAGTATAATTTTATAAAAAGTTATGTTTAACCTACAAAAATGTTATAATAATATAATTTAATAAAATACAGAATTGGACCCTGGGAGGACAAATTGGGTACTTAAAAGGACTAATTTATTTATAGAAACAGAATGCTAATGTTTAAAAGCCTATTTTTAACCCCATGTCAGTATCTCAGGCACCTGTGAACCTGAGTATATTACTAACTCCTCTGTCTTTCATATATGACATTTTATATGTCTTTGATGATCTCACATGATTGTTATTAAGATCAGACACATCATTCACTTAAATTCGGTTTAGTTTAGTTTAGTTTTGTTTATTGGTGCATGTTGTTGTACATAATGTTTACATTACTTGTATGGAGTTGGTATATGCACGAATATATTCTAATTCTTTTTTTTTTTTTTCATTTCTTTTCCCTTTTCTCCCTACATCCTCCATTCACCTCTTGGTCCCTTTACATTTGGGAAAGATCTATCTTCTGATTTCCCATTATCTATCTTTTATTTGGCTCTTTATTTATAATTTGGAATTCTTACATGAGGAAAAACCGTATGATAGTTAAACTTGTGGGTTTGATTTATTTCCCTTAACATTATGGACTCAAGATATGTCCATTTGCCTACTAATGCCTCCAGTATATTTTTCTTTATGGTAGAGTAATACTTCACTGTGTGTAATTGACATGTATTTTTATCCACTAATTTGTTAAGACATATGTGTGTCACTTCAAAAATTTGGATTCTATGAGTTGGGCTGCTATGAATGTGGGGATGAACATATCACTGTAACTTTAACTTTACTAGGAAGCTATCTCGAAGGGAGATGGCTGAGTCAAATGTAATTTCTAGCTTTAGGTCTTAGAAGAACCCCCATACTGATTTCTGTAGTGATTGTACTAGTTTACATTCCTAGTAGCAATTCATAAGAGTTCCGTTTTTCTCCACATTCTTGCCAGTATTTCTTATTATTTCATTTCTTGATGATAAACATTTTTTCTGGGGTAAAATGGGATATCAGTTGTTTTAATTTGCATTTTTCTCATGGCCACTGAAATTAATTATTTCCTCATGTATTTATTGGACCTTTTGCTTTTGCTGTGAAGTATCTATTCATTTCATTTGCCCATGTTTTTGTTTTGTATTTTATATGGGGGTAACTTTATTGAGTTTTTGTATATTATAGATATTTGTCATCTCACTGAGGAGTAGGTGGCAAAAATTCTTCCCATTTTGTAGTGATTCTTTTCACTCTATTTGGTTCCATTGTTATACAAAAGCTTTAGTTGAACATAATCTTCATTTGTTCATTCTTGGAACTACTTCCTATGCAACTGGTGTTCTGTTCAGAGAGTCCTAGCCAACACTTACGATCAAGAGTTTTGCCTTTTTTGTCTTAGATTGGATTCAGTGTTTCCATTTTACATTTTGTTTTCTGATTCATTTTTATTTTACTTGAGTACATTGTGTATAATAAATTCAATCTTTTAAGTGCAGATAGCCTGTTTTCCCAAAGCCATTTATTAAAATGGCTATATTTCCTACAGTGTATGTTCTTGGCCCTTTGTCAAAAGTCTAGTAGTTGGGATGTTTATATATCTTCTTTTCTGTTTCAGTGATCTTCATGTGTGTTTCTGTGCCAGTGCCATTTTTTTTTAATCACTGCAGCTTTGCAATACAATTTCAAATACTAGGTTGTGATGCCTTTCTTAGCTCTTATTATGCACAGTTGCTTTTGCTCTTCGTGACCTCTTCTGGTTCCATATGAATTTTCAATTTTTTTTCTCCAATTCTGTGAATGCCATCTGTATTGGGCCAATGTAAGTGACAGTGCATTAATTAAAAATTTTAAAATGTATTATATTATTCATAGTGAGAATTTAATCAATCTAGATTTAACAATAAGGTCTGTTATAACTTTTATTTAAAATACATTTCTCTATAGAGTGACCAACACTCCTAGAATGAGGGACCTTCTGAACAATTAGAAAAATTAGATGCCCTTCTTCCCAACTTCAGTGATTAACCAGGTCCTATTCTGGACCACTTGAAAATATATAATGAGATAGCTTGGGGATGAGACCCAAGTCTAAACATGAAAGTCATTTATTTCTTATAAAAAAGGGCTGAAGAATTTGGGACTTTTGGGAAGATGGCAACTGGATAAGCAGCAGAGAAAGATCCTCCCTGAAGATCACCACCCAGACACTGGAATATAGCAACATGAGAGAGTCAAGAGGGAGAGAAGTGGGGCCCCTGGACCCAGGAACGATCTCAAATGAGAATTGAAGCCCTCAGGAAGAGCAAACAAGACCTCTCCTGGAGGAAAAACTCAGAGAGGCGCCATGGCACAGTTAGAGGAAGAGAAGGTGGAGAAGGAGGGAGTCACCGCCCCATACACGCCCTCAGCCCGCTCCCTCATTCCAACACTCAGAGCTTCAGCTTTGGAGGCCCGTGCTCACGGAGCCTCCCAACTTGGCCAGGGAAGAGCAGAGTTCTGAAAGCTGAGCCAAAGCCAGAGTGGAGAAGTTGCATCCTGGAAAAGAGGCAGCAGCAGATACGGGGTGATGTCGAACCCAGTGTCAGGATGAAAAGTTACAATGGCCATTAATGCAGCATGCCCACTCTGCAGCAACCTTTCTAATCAGTGCCCTGAGGCAAGGTGGAATCAAATCAAACAGTACACAGCCCACCCCACCCAGCTGTATGCCTGCGCTGAGGAGGCTGTGGCCTCCTACCTCACCACTGTGTGAGCAACTACCAGCAGAGAGCAGAAGAGAACAGCATCAGTGACCCCAGAGCCACAGCAATTCCCAGGGATCCAGCCAAAGAAAAAATGGCAAGTGGAGCACAACAGTAAGAAAGAGCTTGACCCCAAGGACTCAACTAGGCCCCTGGGAGTGCCTCGCAGCCCACAGGGTGAACCCATGGACTGGACTGGACCCCTGAGGACCTCCAAGGGCTTATCAGTCGGGTATGACCATAGTGTATTTGGTTCCCTGCATATGTACCATCTTTGAGAGTGGGTGCTTTTCCACGTAATGCCATAGTAATTTGAGTGCATCCATGTTTGTTACAGCATAATTTGAAGCAGCCATGTGCCTTCCCAATGTAAGAGCCAGAGGGAGTAAATAAACCAAAAAGTACAGCTACTATCAGAGGCAAGATGATTGACTGAGTGGGAGAACAATGGAGAAGAGGGTGGAGAAAACTGTATGATTAAATGAACATGCCATCATTTATACAACTGATTCCAGTAGGGAAGACATCATTTTGTAATACAGAACCTATTTTTAATTCCCCAATATCTGTTCTATAATTCTGTGTTTACTTTATTGTTTAGGCACTATACTGATTTATAACTAAGAAATGCGAAGATAACACTATGTAATACAACAGCCATTGTTAATCAATCCTCTACTATCTTCTGTATAATTGTGTATTTCCTTCATTGTTTTTGAGATAACTGAGTAACAAATATGAAGATGATATTATGTAGAACAGTATTCATTGTCAATCCCCTACTATATACCTCATAAATTGTGTATCTACTTATTGTTTTTGTGTTATTCAAGTTTATATTCTTATATCTTTAAAATAAGATAAAAATAAAATGAAATACTTTTCTTATCTGCAAAGTTGTGTTTCCAAATGATTACATATTACTTAGATTATGTATTTTTGATAACTATCTACTAACATAAATGATAATAATCTCAAAATTTATTTTAAAAATCCATGCAAATTTATCAGAAAAACTGTGATAAAAGATTCCTTTCAAAATCAGTAGGCCTCATCCTCCAGATTATGTTTGGCAAGTCATTTAGATGTTCTGAGTTGTGGATTATTGGATACCAAGAAATTAGAAGAGTAAACCACTTTCTCTTTATCAATAAACATATTGAAGGCCATATAATTTAGTAGAAGGCTACTTAAATCTGCTTGTGTATAGATTTCACATAGAAGTCTTTAATAGTGTAAAATCGTTTTCCTTGGTGTTTGACTTCGTGAAATGGAATATTTCAGTATGTAGCAATGGTAGTTTCTATTGAGTGCCACACTGCCTTTCTGATATTTAATCAAGTAGGAATTAACTGCACACACTGAGTTAGGACATATACAAACTCCAAACAGAAGGGTCACTCAACATTTGAGGATATTCATTAAAAACATCAAAATCAGTTGAAGCATTTCTGTGTTCACATCAGTAATAAACAGTGTAACTATAAATATAAGGGAAATGCTTATTCTTAAGATAAAACTTTGTAAGTTATATAGAAATGACCACATTCACAGGCAATATATAAATATTCCTACAATAGATTAGTCAAATTCTTGGTCTGGGCTGGGGATATAGCTCAGTGGCACAAGGTCCTACAGTACCCAAAACAAAACAAGCAAACAAACAAACAAAATCCCAAATTCTAGGCCTCAGCTGAACCTGTGTATTGTTAACTAAGCTTGCTGTCATTATCAAAATTTCCTTGGGAAATTTATTGTACTGTTGTAAAGTGAAGAAGCATTTGATAAGGTACTGTTTTATTGATGATGATATTTCAATGACAATGCAATGACTATGGCTCTCGGTAACACCAGGGTCCTTGCTAGTGAGAAGAAGAGTTTTAAAATATAAGAGATATGGAACAACCTTGGAGAAATCTTACAAGTAACCTTAAAGTGCTGTAAAACTGCATTTTGATAAATTCAGTGGGTAGAATAATAATGCTGTATTTCCAAACACACATAGGAGTCAAAATGAATAGATTGAAAGGCAGAGATTCTCTCCCCAGCTGTGCAGGGATCATCAGAGCATTATTGAGATGCTCATCTTCTGCAAAATGGTTTGTGTTGAAATTATTTTTTAAGGGCATCATTTCTCTTAGAAAAACTTCATTACTAATTTGCCAATTGAATATCCCATAAGATATTGGAAGGCATTCGTGAACATAGAGTGAGTATTTTGATTTAAAAAACATGTGCATCCCCTGTTGTTCAATAATAACAGGGATGAATAACATCTACTTTAGGTTTTCAAAGGTAATTTATGATGATCAGACTTTTAGACAGGGGATGGATGAGCTGATGGATGATATATATACAGTTGAAACTCAGGTAATGATTTTGACATATTTTGCATTAGGCTATGATAATTTGAAAACAATCAAAGTAAGTTTTTTTTTTTAGAAAACTGCCAAGAAGGAGAGTGAATTAATAACCTCCAGCACATCAGGTGCTCTGTGCCCTGTATTGCATATTTTTGGTTCTATCTTTGCAAGTTAACCTGCCAAAGCATAACCAGAAAAAAATTCACTGGAGAAGAGAAAGGCTGAAGTTTTGAACACTTTAGGGTGTATTCAATAACCTACAGCCTGTCCCTATAAATAACATTGCTGATGATGGAGGCAGATATGTCAACTCCTGCTTTGTCCCTTGGCTCGTTTCTATCATTCCTGCAACTCAAAAGAGATCAGTCCTTCAGTACTGCAGTGTCTTGACAACCTTGCTCTTTCTATGTAGATATTCCTTTACCACAACCACACTTACATTTAATAATGTGTGCATTGTTTTGTTTGCTCAGTTTTCTACTTGATTTTTCCACTATTTTGTGGGGGGCAGGGAGAAAATTGCAGTTTCTTCTGTCCACCCCTAAACACATACAAAAGACATTTGCTAACCCCCAAAAGATTTCACATAAGTTTCTATAGACTGCAAATGCCGTAAACCTGTGAGGTTCAATGCCTGGTAAAGTTAGTATGTGGCACGGTGTACGATGATCACCACTGGCTGTCAGGGAAGGGCACCCAGTCAGTTCTTGAGAGGACCTGAATTCTAGAATGAGTGCCAAGCAAGAAAAACTTGCTCCAGCAAAGTCTTGTTATAGATGGCAATTAGTCTCTCGAGAACACAGTATTAAGGTGTACCTTGCTATGGTGTGCTTCAACCTATGCGTGTTCCATCTGACTTAGCTTGGTGGAGGACACATAGGAACTGCACTGGAGAATTCAAGGAAAGGATGAAGGGCTGCAGGGAGGCTTAGCATAGTATTAAGGATGCCATATTCAAACTAGAACTCAGAGCCAGTAGCCAGCTATAGCCGTACTTAAACAAGCAAGCCAGGAAATATGTGCAATAAGAGTTCCTAAAGAGTTTTGAAAGTTTCCTATTGGAAAATCATTGTATATGGAATTATGGGTTAGAAAGAAGCTAATATGGGTCCTCATATTCTAAAATATAATATCCTCCTTCAGGTTCGTACAGTAGGGGGACAATACGATGTTTACACATGTGGATCTGATTTATTACACCTATGAGTATGGTCGCTAGTTGCATCCACTTACCTATAAAAGTCTCAAGTTTATCTGTTTTATAGCTGAGTAATACTCCATTGTATAAAAATGCCACATCTTTTTTATCCATTCCTTAGTTGATGGGCATTTGAGTTGTAACAGCCACTGTTAATTCCTATCATTTTGTTCTGAAACCTTGTATTGATGTTATTGTTTCTGCTTTGTTTTGTTTTTGTCTATGTTGTTGATATTTTGCTACAGTTCTTTCTTATTATTATCTTTAAAGTAAAAAATAAAATAAATATATGTAATATCTATCTGTGTCTCTGTATATGATATCCTCAAGTTAAATAATGATAAAACCAGCAATGCTAATGCTGATGGAGGTGGTGATGATGAACTGCAATATATAATCTGTGATTAATTTGAGTTAGAGTTTGTGATAAGAATTTGGTGTGCATTACCTCTACAGATTCAGTAGTATTGCTATATAAAATAAAATCATGATTATGACAGTGACTCTCAGGTTTGTATTTGCAGTTGAGTGCTTGCCCATATTTCTGTTGTTGTGTTCTCTTTGGATCTTCACTACATACATGTCCAGGTGTCAGCACAGTGCTAACTGAGAGAGAGCAGAGGGCCTTGCTCTTATTTTCTTAGTTTTAGGAAGAGTGATAGCTCTTAACTGCACGATAACAGTTTTGAGCTTTTAAAGACCCTAGATGAGTAGCCCAGTAGCTACCTACCTCTCATTAGAACCTTACATGTGTTCCCAATTCTTTGGGGAAAATATATTAAAATGTAGCCAATGAAAATGATATCACTATTATAGAAGTCCTTCCTTGTCCAAGATAACATCATTTTATATTAGACCTAATCAATGGAGGAAAAAGTTACTGTAGTTATAGTAAAAAGTATAAATGTACTGTTGCATTAAACAGAAGATATTTCCAGGATTTTTGGTGCTCAGAAGCTTATGGAATTAAAAGAGTAAAAAGAAGAGTTAGACAAAGTGTGTTGTTTGACTTAAAGCACAGAAGGAGGGTGCAAAGAAGGCTTATCTTCTACCTTAAACTTAATTTCTTGTCAAACCAGTGTTGACATACTATACCCTAACTTAAAAAAAACATACTTATGAATGGATAGATAAAGCATGATTAAAAGTTAAAGGACAACAGGGTTATGAGATAAGAACAGAATGCAATTACATTTTCAATATTCACTAAGCCAAAGAAAACATATTACTCTCTTTCTTAGGATTGGTTGATGGACTTAACCAAAGCTTGTAAAGCTGAAGGGCAGGACTCAAAGCAATTTAAAGTCTTTGTAATTAACAATTTCTAACTTTATTGACCCTTGTAATAATAATCATGCCATTCTCACCAAGACAAGTTCTTTCTATCGGTCTTCCTCCTTGCAATAGACTAAAATAACTGAGGATCTATTACTGAGTCTTTTGTATAATTAAAGAATGCAAAGGATTGGGGCGATTGAAACAAGTTCCCTCTCTCATCAAACTAATTTTGGGGGGAATGAAATTAGAACTATTGTAATACATTTCTTTACCTCACAAAGCACACTAAAACAGGAAGAAAAAAACTGGAAGTTTAAAAGTGTTTTAAGTCCAAGATCTTTGTTGTATTTTACTCCCATTCTATACGCACACCTTCCAAGTTGTTTGCCTTTGTTCTCCCCAGACGTATTGTCTCAAAATCCAAGCAGTTCCATCTCTTCCCTAGCTCCCCCTCTGCTAAAACAAGAAACTGAACTCGAGAAGCTTTCTTGCCACATGCTGTTTTCTTTGGCATTCTTGAAGGTCGTGAACGTTCTGTGCTCTCCTTAACTGATTAGACAGATCACATGCACAATTAATCTCTCCTAATCCCTCCCTTCAGTGAGACCGTAGGAGGAATTGCACATGCAATGAGGATAATGCCTTTGTACATCCAAGCCTTCTTTCATCTGAGGATCTCAAAGTCCTTGTTACACATGTCAAAAGCTTCCTATCACTCTTTCAAAATGGGTATTACAAGATTAATTTGCAGAAGGGCAATGGCAGGCATGGAAATGTTAAGAGACTTTCCAAAGAAAGTATACTGAGGATAGACAGCAATATCACTCAGGTTTGGGGTTCTTATACTCTGGGGTGATAGAGGACATTTCAATATATAGGAGGCTTATCTTTTAGGAAATGAGGTCTCACTAAAGAGAAAATTGATTTTGTTATTTTATCGTGGGTCATAAAGTTGAATAAAGGACTTCAAACTTGATGTCTTGCTTGTTCTTTTCTTTTTAGTTTCACAGGCTTAGAAACTGGGAAAGAAAGGAGGCAGGCTGCTCTCACTGCGTTGAAGGGATGTGTCTGTAGGAGTGGTGCTGATGTTAGCATATGCCCATGAAATTTCAACCTTATTTGCAGAATTAAAGGGTCTGTGGAGGTCCTTGTGAAACACAAGTATGAGACAGGAGAGTTGTAGTTGCTTAATGAACTAATATTGTGAGGACTACTATATGAAGCCTAATTTAAACTAGAAAGTTGCAAAGGCAACAAAATGTAGACAACAATTTGTAAATTCCTACCATCTAGTTTAGTGAGGCTCCGTAATGTATCTTATCTTTTTTTTTTACTCTAATTGTTTCATCAGTCTTGCATTCTTACATCTGAAAATCTGAGCAACTTCATTGAAGAAAACAATATGTAATATGATAACCATTGTTAATTCCTATATCTTGCTTGAAATCATGTATTGATTTATTATTTTTGTCTTTGTTGTTATTTCTTTCTTTAAAAAACAAAGTCAGAAATGTAAAATCAGGGCCTGAGGAGGGAAACCATAAAGAATGACAGTGAGGTTGCATATCCCAGCAGTAAGGCCAGAGGGTCAGATTCTGCCTGATTTGTGGATTAGCTCTTAGCCTGACCAGGAAAAGCCCTGAATGAATGCTACAATATTTGACTGTACATAGCCAGAAGGATGGACTTAGGAATGACAAACACTGACTGCTTCTTCCACTCTGGACACCTGAATAATCCACCTATAACTTTATTATTACTTAGGGAGAAGACTTCTTTATCTAGCTACCTGTTGTGACATCTCTTTCATACTCACAATATCACCAGGACAACTATAGAGATGAGGTGAATTGTACCCCCATATGCCTAGGCACTAGATGGTGTTTCTCATTAGAATGAGCTGAATACTACTTTCATGGACTCTATCCTGAAAATAATTTCTCTGTTCAGAATCTGCAGTCCCACTCTTAATGTTTTATTTATCTGTGTTAAATGTTACATTCTCCCAAATGTCTTCATTAGAATGCAAACTATATGGAAACAAATATTACATTAAATAAATATGAACATATTTATCATATTGTTTTTCTTTTAAAAGAGACAACGGGCAAAAGGAGAGTACTTGATGCCTAGGGTAGGAGGGAGATGTTGCTTTGGGGGTAAAAGCCTTAAAAGAAAGGTGAACTTAACCTTGACGCCAGAACAAATAAAATTTTTTAAAAGGATGGTATAGTCATCCTAAGTCACTGTGTCTGCTGCTCAGTTTTTGTTTTTTACACCTCTGGGTACCATGGCCTTATTTCATTCTCTAATGCTACAGATCCATTTCAGAGTCCAATGAATAAATGTCACACTCTTTGCTTTTTGCTTATGGAACTGACTGCAGTGCCCTCCAAAGATATAACAATCAGTTAGCGCCTAACATTTATAGGAATGAAGTATGTACTAATGAATACTAAATAATAAGATAAATTGGTAAGTACTGGGCGGGTTTGATTCATGCAAGCTATAACATTTATATATACATATATATGTTTATATTTTAGGGTACATGAATCAGAATGCATAAGAATGTTTATAATTTATCTTGATTCTTAATATTTATTAATGTATAATGCTAATAAATTTTAGTGCATACACTTGTAAATTTTTAATATATATTTGCACCAAGTATGAATAAAGTGAGTAAATATTAGAAATAAAAAGAGCAAAGTGATAAATGCAACTCCTTCTCTACACCATTTAAAGTTTGCTTCCTGAGTATAACAACCTTGCAGTGTCAAAGTCGTTTATAAACTCTTTTTTTTCTTTCCAACCCTGTTCTGTTTGTCTGTTGGAGTCACTGCAAAAAATGCTGATATTTTAGGCAGAGGGACAAATGTTGAAGCGGGAGTTAATCGGGTCTTGAAATTGTTGGAGCTATAATTTTGAACTTGGTTCATGTGAAAGGACACAGAAGGGAAATCATGCAGGTAACAGGCCCGTTATCCTATACTGGGCCTTTTCCTCCTAGTCCTGATTCTCCTGTCTACTCTTACTGCATCTATGTCTTAAAATGAGTCTGAAGAAGTCGTGGTCACTGTGAGATAGTGACAAAGAGGAAGACCAAAGGACATTTGCATTTTACTTAGGGCCAAGGAAATCAGAGGAAGTTTGATATGTTTTAGTCTGGCTTATTCTGGTGTTGTGTAGAAGGTGAGGTCCATTTCAGCAGAGGGTGAAATGACTGGCTCAGGATTATAGATGTTACATTGAAGCTGTAGTGTGATAAGCAAAATGTATTCTCTCCTACATCATAAACAGCAATCTGTCTTCTGTTGAGCTTTTTAGAGATGAGGAAATAGGGGTTTAGCAGTAGTGACTGTTCTAGTGGTGTGAAATCAGGTACACCAGTGGATCTGAATTTCTGTTTGTGGAGTGGGTGGATAGAGGCCTGAATAGATATCAGGGCTACAAATACAGGTAATAATTGTAAAATAAATAAAATGATGAAACTCTCTGGGATTCAAATTGAAAACAGACTTATTTGTGAAGTACATTTGCTTATAGTTATTTATATCTGTCGTTAAACATGGTACTGAGAGCTACACATAGGGCTACATGCTTATTCCATGCACTACTATGTCAGTGTGCGCTAATTCATCAATGCCTTCCGTGTGTATTCTGCATCAGTATGTGCCCGTCATTTTTATTGTGTGGGTAATGGAACAGTGAACTTGATGCCCACTTTCTCCTCAGTAACAGTAACCATGGCAACAGATACAATAACAATATGCATGCCCTATTCTACCTACCAGAACACTAACACAAACGTTGCTGCCTTCAGCGCTCACGGTGACTGCAGAGGGAGACAGTCACTACCATCCTCCATTTTGCACGTAAGGACACTGGGACTCTTGATCAAAGTTACATGGAAGTAAGTGAAAGAACTCATTAACTCAGCACTATAAATGTGTGTCTCACCTCACCATCCAGGCTTTCTACAGTGTGGTCACAGCATTCCATGTTAATCAAGAGGAAAGAAAGGAAGAGGAGTAAACAATGTTGAATCGATCCATTGATCTTTCCAAAGTCATTTACTAAATGTCCATGTATAGTTTTGTTATGAATGATTAATTGACATACATATCTTTACTACTCAACTAATGAATTTTTTTTGAAGACTGTTGAGGAAGGAACCTCTGATAGATATCTAAGATGCTCATGTCAGGTACATACACATTTATAAATTTTACCTCTGGTTTCTTTATGCAAGAAAAAGGAGAAAGAATAATTTGAGAAAGAATACAGCTCTTTCAACAGAAATCATTCCTTACAATTGATAGATAATGTGGTTTAAAAAGCCAAAGTATAATTCCTGGTTTTACAAATCTCAACCTGAATATATAAGAGTACACACACAAATGCACACACATACACAGAGGGAAATATGACCACACCACATGTGTTTATCCATACCCATACACAAGTTTGAAATGCACAGAATCTATAGTTCTTATAGCTCTCATAGAAATATAACTTTTCATTTATATGCTAACTGGAATCCCAAGAGGGAGACAATGAGATAATGCATAAGTAGCCTCTATTTGAACATATGGCTTGGCATTGCTTTTAGTGACCTTGCTTGAGCTCTTCACCAGCTTGGCCTGGCCAGCCAGCCCAGCCATTCTCAACCTCACTGTGGCCACCAGGGCCCAGCGTCTCCTTAATGATAACCTTGTCTCTTTCCTGGGATGTTAATGGCCTCACCTCAGGAGACAGCTTCACATCTTGGCTGAAACACAAGCTTCCTTAGCTCAAAAGATTAATCAGAAGCTCACAGCTAATAATAGACTACCCTTCCTATTTCCAATTTTAGTGCCTGATGACTGGAACAGGTTGATAAGTATTATTATTGAGTCATAGTCTTGGAATCATTCTGAAAAGGTCATTTAGTGAGTCCACTCTCCTCCTAGAGTGGTACACAGAAGTCATCCCATTAGCTGACCATTCATTCAGAATTGATTTTTAATGCCTCTGTGTCCTGGCTAGTTATTCTTTACTTGCTTTTGCCAAAAGTTAGAGGATGAAGCAAAAACATGATTATAAGAGCATAAATGATTGTAGAACTTAGAAATTTCTTCTCAGGTATGCAGACAGCAAAATGAGCATCTCCTGTCTCTGACCACAGAAAGAATATGGGTAAGCACCAAAATGGGAGGAAGAGAGTCATGAACTTTGAGATCCAGATAGCAAATGTTATACAAATCTCTCCATTTTTAGACAAACAAGCAAAAATTAGAAAAAGATTCACAGTCTCTCAGAAAATGCATATTAAACCAGTCACATGTAATCAGTTTTGTGTGTTACAAATATCTTTTCCACTTGGGAAAGTACTTTGTCTTTTTTCATATAGTGCTTTTTTGTTGTTTATAAGTGAAAATTAGGTAATTCAAAACAATATTTTTCCCTTGCACTCATAGAGGTACTCTCTATATCATTTAAAAATGTTATGATTTTATTATAACATTTAGCTCTTTGGCTCACTTATTAATATGCTTTTGTTCAATGCCTTTTTAAATAGTAAAAGAAACAGGTCTCACGTCTTAATGATATCATGCAGTGAGATCTCCACTATACCAAATTTCACACACTGAAGCTATGCTTTAAAATACCTTCTCCTAGGGGCTGGAGGTACAGCTCAGTGGGCTAAGTGCTTGCCGCTGAGCACTAGGGCCCTGAGTTCGATCCCCGGTCCCGGAGATAAAATACCTTCTCCTCCCAGAAAGAGGAACTCCAGCTCCAGTACTTCTGCAATCCAGGGTCTTTGTTTATCTTAAAGGAACATAACTACCAACGCTTGTCCATACTTCATGAATTTAGTGAGTTAGGCAGTTGGTTAATTATTCTCTTCTTCATCCAGAGAGCATTTACACGCACTTTTCTTTGGTGATACTCTTGCTAAAAAGGCCAGCTGAGATTTCTATCAGGGAAAGAAGGTTTACACGTGAGGGTATTTGTAATGGGCAATGCGAAGCCTAATAAATACCTTCATGGAGACAAATGACTTCATAGGTCATTTTGACTACTCCATCACATGTATTCTCTCTGTCACACACACACATATATGTAATCATCCGAGGCGAACACTGGTACATTCTGATGTTCTCTGTTTCAAAGCATCAAAAGGACGTAGATAAAGGGGTAGGAAAGAGTTTTCTCTCCACTCTGGTTTACAATCACAGGCTGTGATCCCACACATCAACTGACTACATTTTTGCTTAACACTTTGGAAACCGGTAGAATTGATCACACGAATGATGTCCAGTTGATGTTAGTAAATCTCAGTCAGTCATGCAGATGAGGTATGAAGTTATTGAACTTATTTTTAGAAAAATAAACAATGGCAAATCATTGCCCCTCCACAATGAAATGACTGAGTAAAGAAAGGCATGGGCAGATTAATACTAAGTAGCTAAAAAATTGGGCCTGCAGTATGTGAATTAGATGGACAGGAGAACCAAGATGATCTGCTTATAGCAAACGTTACTACCCCCACCAGTTAAGCTGAAGAGTTTTGCTTTTTAGGGTTCTTATTGTGTTATTTTTACCACTAAAATTTTGGCTTTAAAGTAATTTAGAGTGAGTGCTGATATCCTGGCAAAGAAGTTTCACTTGATCTTGAAGAAGAAAAATAAAATATTCACAGAAAGATGAAAAGAGAACATCTTAACCCAGGAGCTCTTCATTTCTTTTTGTGTCTTCAGATTCCAGAGTACTCAGATGCTGATCATTATTATTATTACTTGTTTCATCTACTGTATGCTCATCAAACTGAGTTTCTCTGTCACAGCTGGAACAATCAAGACTTCTTCTGTTGCTTATAATAAATAAATACTCAATTGTGAGAATGTCCTTAGGGAAAGTTCATTAAAAAGAAATGGAAATGCTGAGAAATAAATGGTTATTGTGATTGCACTTGTTTTGATATAATAGGCAAAAACGTAATTTGGTTCTGTAATGTCTGGAATGCAAAGAAAAATTTAAGATGGAGAACTGAAAGAGATGTTGCATTTATTATGTAATTTCAATTATCATTTTGTGTCTGAGTGTGGGAGAACTCATTGAAAACACCAACTTAGAATACAATGTGAGTGTAGCTAATCGGAGAAAAGGGTGAAAAACATAAACAGGAATATTAAAGAATAAGGATAGGTTGATCCATAGCTGTGCAGTGTTTGCCTTTTCAAACTTGTTATTGGTTATAAATGACTTAAAAAGACATATTAGCACAGGATTGTAGCTATTATGCTCACCTGATCCACTAGTAAACCCAGAAGTTTTTGGTTTTTTTTTTTAAAGAGAAGAAAAAAATAATAAAAAATACAGAATTTGTAAACAAGATGATAGAAAACTAACAGTGGTTATTACGTTGCCTATTATCACCTTCAAAGCAGTTGCTCAGATTACAAGAAAGCACCAGAAATGTTTTAAACCCCAAAATCTGTTTACCAGGTTCCTCTACAATGTAAAACCTTACAATGAGAAGTAGAATTGCTCTTATGTCTCCATATCCAGAAAGTCACATTTCTTCACCCATGGGATCCACAGATAGTGACTTTACACTTTTATTAAAGTTTGGTGTGGACCGAGTCCTCCAAAGTCCTTACCCTTCCATCACTGTTTGGTAGTTTGTTTAAGACTTCATGGTTAGTCTCAGCCCAGTTCCTGCTGGAAAAGTGACAGCATCACCTGCAGATCTCTGTCATCCTCTTCCTTAATTGGCTTCTTTAACAGGTGTTCTCAGTCTGAAAGAGGAGGCTTCAACTGATTCATTACTTGCTGAGGCCTAATGTCAGTGATAGCATTTGGAACACACTGGGGGTGAAACAGAAGCTAGGAAATATTAGAAATTTCTTAGTCCATCCTACTCTAGTTGGTAAATTGTAGCAGTAAATGGATTGAGATGAGCTTCAGTTCTACCCTTGATCCAAATCCCAGCATAAAGATACATCTCAGTTTCCTTCAACTTCCTTGTCTTCTGTTTGGAGTGCTGCCAAGGAATACAGCATCACGATGACTAATTTTTGTGCTTGCTTTATATCAAATGTGATTCAATTATCTTTTCATGGGACCATATCACTATCTTCAGTTTTGTCTTAAAAAAACCTTGATGTTCAAAAAATTAAGGCTTGAAAAAATTTTAATGAAGTGAAAATGAAATAAGTGTTTATCTGGATCTGAATGTAGAGATGGGCAGGAAGGGTCTTACTGGGTAATGAACACATTCTCAGAGCAACTTACGGTGATGACTGCATCTGTTAATAAAAGCATATTTACTACTATATGTCTCTTATATATAAATATTTATTAAACATATTGAGTTGCACTAATGCATAGGGTGAATTTTATATTTTCCAAAGAATACATTGGAATACTTATAAGGGGGGAATCTTATCAAACCTCAAACCTCTCAATTTTTACTCCAGCGGATTATTGTTCAATGCAAAGTCTCTGGACAAACATTGAGAATGTTTCCCCCTTGTTTGCTACAGAATATTGGGAAATTTATGTAGATTTCTGAGCAGTAGTTTTCTCAACTGCTCAACTTCTGAGTTCAGGGTAGTTTGATGTGTACACATTCTAACTATGTCTAATTCTATCTAAGCAGAATATTTATGAATTGACACACAACGTATATTATGGGTTAAACAGTAGCATATACAAAGTAATGGTAGAATTAAACAGTTGGATATCAAAAGTAATGGTAAAGTAAAAATACTGGTCATCAGGAGATAAGGGGGCTGTGCAGAATACATTTCCTTATCATCATTATGGAAATACTCCAATTAAATGCATATTAAAAGCAGGTAAATCCTATTTCTAATAAACTAACTCTGTAAGAACATTTGATAAAGATAGTTACAGCACAGAATTATCAGGTAAAAATACTGGTACCCAAGGAAGTCACAGCTAAAATTATGACTTATTCTTCCTCCATATCTGAAATAAAACATCCACGAATCCGTGCAACTATTTGACTTTATGCAGAAGTGACTCTGAGTTTTATTTGGGCAACTGGTTTACTTACTAGTTTCTCCTGTGACTCAGTAACTTCAAACACCTATGAGATGGTCCTGGGATGTGGTTAGAATTTCCACATTTCTGCAGAGCACACTAACCTGTCAGGCACAGCAGGACGAGTAGCCATGGCAGGGCAGTTGTGTGAACGGAGTGAAGGGAGAACTATTGTTGCCTTCACTACGAGTTATAAACATCCTCTTCTTTAAATGAACTCAACTGAATAAAGTTATGGGAGAAATCCAAAGGGGGGGGGGAGTACTAGTTTCCCAAACAAAATTATATTTAAATTAAATTGCTTTATATATTTACTTTCAATGTCACACCCTTTCTCTATCATTTTCAAGTAAGATTTAATTTAGATAAATTCAATTTATATGTCACATTTCAATTTCAAAATATGCCCATTGTGCACTGCAAAGCACATCCACACTTGGAACTGTGTGAGAAACGTGGTGTTGTTAGCAATAGATATGTGGGAAATAAGCCATCCTACAAAGAGGGAGGAAGAAACAACAACCTAGAGCCTCAGTGAAGGAAGGGGATCATGAATCAATCTATGTGACGTCAGGTATTCAGAATAGAGATGAGCAGCTCAGTTAGATGCGTGAATGTGTCTGCTACGCCTTTGAAATGTTGACCACAAAAAATGTTAATGCCAAGTTGGTAGATATTGCTCACATTTCATTCACATTTTAGCTGTAAGGGCAGCTCTTAGACATGAAATTACAATGAGATTCTTACTTGCATTTAAAATAAAATAATCATACATATACTATGTATAGAAAGCACCCATTTTGTAAGTAGAGTTATATATGTGAGCCTTAATTATTACTTCTGCTATATGAGTTCACCATGTAAGTTATTAAGAGAATCATTAAGTTCAAAATATTTCATAGCTATCTGTCTACTTTTTCACTTCTCAGTCTTGGAAGTGGTTCCTTAGAACTTGCGTAAACATCTTCTGGGATTATGAACCTACCTATTTTAAGAGATCAGGAACATTTTTAAACTCTCAATTTTTAGATTATTCTCCTCAGAGTAAGTAAAATACATTTTATGTGGAAGAAATGGTTTTATCATTGTTAACAAAGGAGAAATAAAACAATTCTGTTTTGAATTGTTTTGCAATAAAACAATTTCTTAAAGTGAGAAATCTTGAATATTTTAAGATGGATTCCATTTTCTTGGCTACTTATTTTTAGAATAATCAATCTTTTCTCCTGTATTTTTTATGACTATGATATTAAGAAAGCTGTGTTTTGTGAACGTGCACATATAGTTGGCAGGTGTTTTTATATGCAGAAAAAAATTAGAAAATAAACAAAATTAGCTTTGAGAGTGTATCACTCTGTGTCCAACCTAAAAGCATCCCCAAAACCAAAGAACTGTGCCAAGTTGAATGAATATTTACAAAGATCTGACACAGAAGTATGAAGTACTCAGGAGTTATAAATACTGATGCATAATGATCATCCTGAAACTTCACATATAGAAAATATAAGGCATGTGGAAAGGGCATTTTGTATGCAAAAATCATAGAAGTAGGGAATCTTAGAGAAGCTGGTAAAACATTTTTCAGCTAAGCAAGTACCAAGAAAAATCTTTTTTTTTATATTTTAAAGAAAACAGTAAATAAAAAGAAGAAAAGCAAACTACCAACAGCACAAAGCAAGGACATTAAAAATGATACAGGGTTTCAAACCAAATGATAGGGATTAACAGTAGCTGTTATATTACATATTGTTATCTTCAACGAAATTGCTCAGATTACCAGATGTAAGAATAGAAGATTGATCAAATCATTAAAGAGAATAAGAAAATAGTAATTTAAAATAACATTAGAGACAATACATAGTGGCACTAGGCAGAATTGTAGGAATTCACCTTCCGTTGTTACACTGCAAATTGTTGTTGTCACGTAAATTGCTCAGATTACCAGATAAAAGCATGCAAAACTGGTCAAAATATTTGGGATAAAAAAACAACTTTTAATCATTAATTATTCCCAACAAACCATCAAACACCAACAGTACAGTTATACAATCCATATATGTGTGTGTGTGTGTGTGTGTGTGTGTGTGTGTGTATATATATGTATGTATAATTTGCCTTAGTACTTTTTCTTCTTTCCCTAATACCAGTTGCTCCATCCTTTGAGCAGTTTCTTGCCATTTCTTATTATCTATTGTACATTTTGGTATGTATTTACTCTTTCATGTTTTTACACCAGGGCGACAATATAATGATTACACATGTGAGTCTGATTTATTTCACTTATGAACATGGTCTCAGGTTGCATCCATTTACCTATAAAAGCTCGAGTTTATCTTTTTTATAGCTGAGTAATACTCCGTTGTATAGAAATAGCGCATTTTTCATCCATTCCTCAGTTGATGGACATTTGGGTTGTTTCCAACATTTAGCTATGACAAATTGTGCTGCTACAAACATGGGTGCACATATATCACTGTGGTATAATGTTTTTAATTCTTCTGGAAAAACACCTAGAAGAGGAATAGCTGGGTTAAGTGACACTTCCAATCCTAGTTTTGTGAGGAGTCTCCACACTGCTTTCCACAGTGGTTTCCCCAGTCTACACTCCCACCAGCAGTGGAGAAGGTTCCTTTTTCTCCGCAGCCTCTCCAGCATTTGTCATTGTTTGGTTCTTAATGACAGCCATTCTTTGTGGGCTGAGATGAAATCTCAGTGTTGTTTTAATTTGCATCTCTCAAATGACTAATGATGTTGATCATTTTTTCATATATTTATTCACCATTAGTATTTCTTCATCTGAGAAGTGTGTGTTCATCTGAGATGACCATTTTTGGATTGGGTCTTTGAATTCTTGGGGACTGATTTTTTAAATTCTTCGTCTGTTCTACATAGGAGTCTTTTGTCTGAGGGGAAGTTGGATAAAATTTTTTCCCAATTCATGGTCTATCTTTTTACCCTGTTGGTGATTTATTTTGATGTACAGAAACTGTTCAATGAGATCTCAGTTTTTGATTCTTTGAAGTATTTCCCATGCAGTTTGGTTTTTCTTTATGAACTCTCTGCCTACCCCTATGCTTTTGAGAGCTTTACCTACTTTCTCTTCCAGTAGATTTAGTGTTTCCATCTTGATATTTAGATCTTTGATGAATTTTGACTTTAGTTTAGTGGATGGTGATAAACATGGGTCTAGTTTTAATCTTTGGCATATGGAAGCCAGTTTTTCCAGCACCATTTGTTAGTCTATCTTTCTTTCAGTAAACATGTTTGGCCCCTTTGTTCAAAATAAGGTGGCTGAGTGTGTTTATAGCTGTATCTACTTCTTCTAACCTGTTCTGTTGATCTTCTGGTCTGTTGTTTTGCCAGTACCATGCTGATTTTATCACAGTAGCTTTGTAGTATAATGTCAAGTCAGGGATTATGATGCCTCCTAACTTTCCTTTGTTTTCCAGGATTGCTTTTGCTATTCTAGGCCTCTTCTGGTTCCAGATGAATTTTATAATGCTTTCTCTAGATCTATGAGGTATACCAGTGGAATTATAGTGGGGAATGCACTGAATCTGTTCAACAGTTTGGGGAGTATGGCCATTTTCACAATGTTGATTCTTCCTATCCAAGGAATATCTTTCTATTTGAAATCCTCTTTGATCCCTTTTTTTAGAGTAATGTAATTTTCACTGTATAGAACTTTTACTTCTTTTGTTAGATTGATTCCTATGTATTTCATTTTTTTAGATGCTGTTATTAAATGTGTGGTTTCACTGATTTCTCTCTCAGTGTGTTTGTTTGTGTACAGGAATGCTATTGATTTTTGTATCCAGCTGTGCTACTGAATCTGGTTATTAAATCTGTGAGCCTTTTGTTGGAGTTTTGGGGGTCTTCTTTGTAGAGTATCATATCATTTGTGAATAATGATAATTTCGCTTCTTTTCCTATCCTTATTCCTCTTATTTCTCTCTCTTGTCTAATTGCTCTGGCTAATAATTCCAGAACTATATTGAATAGAAGTGGTGACAGTGTACATCCTTGTCTTGTTCCTGACTTTAAAGGGAAAGCTTTCAGTTTTTGACCATTTAGAATGACATTAGCAGTTGATTTTTTAGAGATGGCTTTTACAGATAGAGGTAAAGTCCATTTATGCCAATTTTCTGTAGGGTTTTTATTATGAATAAGTGTTGGACTTTACCAAAAGCTTTTTCTGCATCAATTGAGATGATCATGTGATTTTTTGTCTTTGGCTGTATCGATGTGGTATATTACATTAATTGATTTGCATATATTGAACCAACTCTGCATTCCTGGGATGAATCCCACTTGGTCATGGTGTATAATCTTTGTAATGATTTGTTTCATTATGTTTGCTAGTATTTTATTAAAAAGTTTTGCATCTATGTTCATTAGGGATATTGGCCTATAGTTCTCTGTCTTAGTTGGGTCTTTGTCCAGTTTTGGTATCAGGGTAATACTTGCCACCTGAAATGAGTTTGGGAGAATTCCTTCCTTTTCAATTTCCTTAAAGTGTTTGAGAAGTATTGGCATTAAATATTCTCTAAAATTTCTTGTAGAAATTAGCTGGGAATCCATCAGGACCTGGGCTTTTCTTCATTGGCAAGTTTTTTATTATATTTTCAACTTCACTTGCTGATATAGGGTTATTCAGGATTTTTATATCTTCTTCATTGAGCTTTGGTAGTTCATATACATCTAGAAATCTGTCCATTTCCTCTGTGTTTTCCATCTTGTGAGGGTAAAGATTTTCAAAGTAGGTAGTAATGATCTTCTGAATCTCTACAGTATCTGTAGTGATTTCATCTCTTTCATTCCTTATTGCATGTATTTCAGTTTTTTCCTTCCTTTGTTTAATAAGGTTGGCTAGGGGTTTATTGATTTTATTTATTTTTTCAAAGAACCAACTCTTTGATTCATTAATTGTTTGTATTGTTTTTTCAGTTTCCATTGCATTAATTTCTGCCCTGAACTTTATAATTTCATGCCTTCTCTGGGCTTTTGGTTTAATTTGTTCCTTTTCTAGAAGCTTGAGGTGCAGCATGAGACTATTGATTTGTGCTCATTCTGTCTTCCTGAGGTGGGAATTCAATGCTATAAATTTTCCTCTGAGGACTGCTTCCACTGCATCCCACAGGTTCCTGTAAGTTGTGTCTACATTTTCAACTAATTGTACATAGTGTTTAATTTCTTCTTTGATTCAATCTGTGACCCATTGATTATTTAGGAGAGTGCTATTTAATTTCCATGTGTTTATGGAGTTCTTATGATTTTCTTTGGCATTTTCCAATTTCATTAAAATATGGTCTGATATGACAGTATGCATGAGATAATTTCAAATACTTTGCATTTTCTTTAGCATGTTCTATGTGCTAGCATATAGCCTATTTTACAGAATGTCCTATGTGCAGCTGAGAAGAATGTGTATTCTGATGCTGTTGGGTGGAACACTCTGTGCAGGTCTACTAAGTACATTAATCCACATGTTTGGTTTAGCTCTGATATTTCTTTGCTAATTTTTTGTCTAGTTGATCTATCTCTTTGCGACAACTGGGTATTGAAGTCTCCTATTATGATTGTGTTTCTGCTTCATTCATTTTTCATGTCTATTAAAATCTACCTTATATACTTGGATGCTCCTGTGTTTGGTACATAGATTTTTATGGTTGTTAGCTCTTCCTCTTGAAGTTTTCTGCTCACAGGTATGAGGTGACCATCTTTATCTCTTAACTGTTCTTCATTTGAAGTTCCCATTGTCTGCAAATGTAATAGTGACACTGCTTTTTTCTGGGTACCTGTAGCATGGAGGATTGTTTTCCAACCATTAATTTTCAGTCTATGAATTTCCTTTTGAGTTAAGTGAGTTTCCTGTATACAGCATATTGTTAGATTTTGTTTCTTGATCCAATCTGCCAGCCTACCTCTTTTGGTTGCTGAATTGAGTGCATTTACATTGATGGTTGTAAGTGATATGTATTGGCTTACCCTTGTCATGTTGTTTTCCTGCTGTTGGTTTCTCTTCTTTCCCTCTGTTAAATCGCTTGTTCTGCTTTGTGTTTTCTTTCTGTTGTTGTTAAAGTTGTGGTCTTTTTTGTCTCTTTCTAGAATATCTTTTAGAACTCTTTGTAGGGTTGGTTTGGCACTTATGAAGTTCTTCAATTGATCTTTGTCATTGAAATATTTTATTTCTCCATTAATTTTGAAGGATAGTTTTGCAGGATACATCAATTTGGGTTGGAAGTTGTTTTCATCCAGGACTTGCAATATTTCACTCCAAGCCCTTCTTGACTTGATGGTTTCTGTTGTGAAATGCATCGTGATTCTGATGGGCTTTCCTTTATAGGCGATCTGTTTCTTTTCCCTCACAGCTTATAATATTCTGTTCTTTGGTTGAATTTCTGGGTTCTAGATCTCTATATGTCTGGGTGTAGGTTTATTTTGGTTATGGGTACTTAGAGTTCTATAAGCGTCACTTACCTGGACGTTCAATTATTTTTCCATGCTTGGGAAATTTTCTGCTATTCCTTGCACAAATAGTTTTTTTATATCATTTGTGCTGACACCTGCTAATCCATTGATTAGCCTAACAATCTTACACTTTTTTTTCCTTTGCTTCATCTTGAAGCTCTTGAATTGTTTGTTATTTCTTGGTTTCTTGTTATTTTTAAAAGACCCTTCCTTTCAGGGTCATTCAGAGCAATGCTGTCTTCAGGGTCTGAAAATCTATCTTCAGGTTCATTGAAGCAGTTTTGCCAGCTTCCGAGGGAAGTTTTAATTTCCTGGAGATCTGTTTGAATCTGCTTTATGAATTCCTGTTGTTTCCTATACAGTTCATTCAAGGTTTCCATTAATTTACTATGCTCCTCTATTCTCTTTTTCCATGTTTTCTTTAGATGTGCTAAGACATTCTTTCATTATTGTTTTCATTTCTTTTTTTTACGTCAGACATTATTTCAGATATGATGTCCTCTGTGGCCTGATGGAGTTGTTTCTTTACTTCAGCTGCTAAGATTTCAGAAATCTCAGGTGTGTGACTTCCCAGCTTGTCCATGTCCATCTCCCCTGGACTTATTCTGGGAGGGGTAGTGGTTTGAGATTGCATTTTGCTCCTTTGTTTTGTCATTTTCAGCAATGCAGAAGTTTCCTGGAGCTCAGCCTCACTCCCAGGATGATGTCGTAGTAGAAAAACAAGGAAAGGAATATCCCTCATGCTCGGTGTGACTCCCTTAATGGTGGTGTGTGAGGGCAGGTCGTGATCCCCAATCCTCCCACAGTTGTCTGTGGCTTGCCTTGGCTCCCTCTCAGGGGTTCCCAAAGCTGTCCAGATTTTAGCCCTGTTTGCACTGGAGTGTAGTACTGGGTAGTTCGTGGTCACTGTGTCTCCATACACTGCCACTATCCTACCGGGTTCCCACATCAGTTGAGGGGTCATTATGCAGTCACTGAGCCCCCTGAAGCTATCTGAGTTTCAGCTTAGCTCCCCTGAGGGTGCAGGGTGGAGGCAGGGAGGAGCACTCCAGTCCCTTGATGTTGTCTGGGGCTCCCCTTGGCTCCCAAGCTGGTGGGGCAGAGGTGGGGCCTGCTCACCAGAGTTCCCACAGGTCTCCAAGGTGCAGCTCCACTCCTACTGGGGAAGAGGGGAAGAGGGGATGGGGAGGCAGTGGACCCCAGCCCCCTAGAGCAGTCCAGGTTTCTGCCTGGTCCCAAGCTCGTGTGTGGGGGCGGCAGCATCTCACCAGTGTTTCTTAAGAAGTTCCGAAGCACAGCTAAGCTCTTACTAGAAAAGGGGGAGGAGCAAGAAAAATCTTGAGAACTAAACTTAGAATGGTATGCTGCATCCAGGTTGTGGAGCGTCATGGATGTGAGGTACAACATTCTAGCATTTACTTTGTGGATATTTTGAGTCTCTGAATATTTTTTTTTTTACCAGAAGTAGAAAGTGAGCACAGCCAAAGTAAAAATATTGGCTCTACAAGCAAATGCAGACAGGTGCCCACTTTGGGGTACTACAAATTGGAGATTTTCAGGGCATATTCCAAGGTCCTCTTTTGCCATGGAGAGGCTGCCAAAATCTCTTTGTTGCCAAGAAGTCTCACCCAGCTTATGGCTTTTATAACTGAAAATTAGATCTGTCTCAGTTTCATGTCTCAAACTGCAGACCTGTATTTTTCATTTCATGGTCAACATTTTCAAAAACATTTTAATATGCCCAAATAAATGTCTACATATATGTAAAACTTTTTCCCACTAAGATATGCTCTTGTTCAATCTACCATCTATCCATCACCTAGATCTATCATAAATCCAAATTGATAATACTGAAGCCAAGGAGTCCTTCCATGTACCTCACTGGGTCGCACTAGATATTTCCAACTCATTATTAGGTGTGGTTAAAGTGATAGTTCTCCTAGCATTCCCCACTCTGTCTTAAAAAATTTTTTTCTTCCAGTCTTTAGATCATGTCTAATCTCTTGTGTTTGTTGATTTATTGTCCTAGATGTAGCCTCAAATCTGTGGTACTGCAGAAAAGGGAGAAGAATATTACAGTCAATGGACATAATTTATATAAAGGATAATTCTTTTTGCTTTCAAAAAATAATGGAATTCGTTTCAAACTTAATATCTACCTATGGAGTAATCAGAATATGAATGGCTTAATGATTCACCTACTGGGGCAGGAGTTGAGCAGTCTCAAAAAGAGTTCATAGAGAATTCTAACTCATCTCCTGGAGACAGAAAAATAATAGATCACAGAGAAATAATTTTTCTTCTTTTCTTTTCTACTGTGTCAAAAGCCACTCTACGTATTGTTGAAAAAAGATCTTTAAAAAAACCTCACTAGTTGTGATTAATATTTCAAACCTGATTTTATCAGAAAACCTATCTTCACATAGCATCTTAAAGAACTGTGAAAAATCTCCCCCAAAACTGTTGTTTGCAATTCCCCAAACCACATTTACCAAATGTGCATCTTTGAGTGTATCAGGTGAACCCACTTTAAGTTCTGATAGGAAGAAAGTTCAGTGACACATTAATAACTTGGTGTTTGACTTGCCCAATCAGAGTGGCTTTTCACTCTCTATTAGAATTGTTAATCTACCCATAATTAAAAGTTGAAAGAGACTCAAATCCTCTCATAGTGTGGATCTGTAGAGGTACATTATTTAATGTTATTTGGCTGTGAATGGGAAATAGAAATGAATTCACAGTGATTGGTGTTCAGAATGGGAAAATTAGCTGACATTTGAAGAAGAGATCCACATCTTGAATGAAATAACCTTTTTTATTGTAAAACTAAATGTCTGTCTTGTTGAATTGAGCTCTCTGAATATGTATCTCAGGAGTCCTGTGAATTGCCAGCACTGAAACTCATACACATTCATTAATATAATACTTCGGGAAATATTTTTGTCTTACCCAAACATTGCAGTTTCTGTAGAAAAAGATATATTTTCAATATCCTAAAGATAAATCCTCATACTAGAAGCAATTAAAAATGGAAGAGAAACCATGGATTTTAAATGTTATCTCTCTTTGTGAACTGATGAGGTAGAAATTTATTAAGATATTTGTGGCATATTTATTATCTTCAGGATAGAGAAGTCAGGCATTTTTCCCTTTAGCATTTGTGTTGCTGTTTCTCCTTCCTTATCAAAAGTAAACCAAGATTGGTAAATTTCTATACATTAGAAAAAATTGATCTAAGTCTTAAATACATCTCTAAAGAGACATTGTCCATGCTTCAGAAGCACGGTTTGAGGCTTTAAAAATACTTATAATAGGAAAGAGGGCCATTCAACCATGGAAAATAGGGGATTTGATTATTTGTGGTATAATGTGTTTTTTTTCAAGCGTTCTGCATGCATAGAAAATTCTGACTCAGCCAAACTGAGACTGAGTATGGTTCTGTAGTCTGCTTCAGTGATTCTCAGGTCAGGTTCACATAAAGGGGGGGGAGGGTTCATTACAATAGAACTTTTGTGAGATTAACAGACTCACCAAAGAAGAGCGAATGTTATTCATGCAGCAGAGTTGATACTAGAACACACTGGTTTGAAAAATGGTCCCCAATGCTTCCTTTTGTTCACTGTGGTAAAACAGAGCTCAGTCATACATTCAGTAAATAATGATCAGTGTCAAAACGTGGTACCATACTAGTAGCAGGAGTCTCGTCATTGAACACAACATGTAAAGTCCCTGGCCTTCTGACACTTATATTCTCAGGCAATTTTAAGCAAGACATTGAAAGAAGCCATCATAAAGAAGAAAATGTTAAATGAAGAGAGGTAGGATGGATCAAGACATGCCAACAACTACAGAAGAAAATTTAGGCAGAAAGGAAAATATTTCAGGTGAGGATATGCCTAATGAATACGGCGCATACTCAGTGTTATCTAAGAAGCTCAGTTGTGTCTGAGAGATGTAACCAGAGAAATAAGTGAAAGCCTATTGTCATACAGCCTATTAAGGAGACGTTATTTGTATGCAGAGTAAGATGGGTTACCACAGGAACTCTGTGAAGAGAATGTCATGGTCAATTTTGTTTTAATCTGCTTGTTCTACATACTGGATATAGTAGAGAAGAGACTCAAGAGGATGAAGGGCAAAGCAGTGTATCTAATCTGGAGGTGTTCTCAGGAACTTGGCTGGCTGGAATTTGGAAGAGAAGGAGTAGTAAGGAGATACTGGACTCTGAAACTATTTTTAAGGCATCAGGATTTGTTGAGTGAGTGGATGTGGGAAATAAAATATAGGAGAGAAATACCTCAAGATTTTTGACTTGGAACTGGAAATGAGTGAATTTTCTCCTAGCATGAATTTGCTGTGAATTGAGATGGAGAGAGGGTGGGAAAACAGATTTTAAAAGGGTTAACAAACATATTACTTGATATATAACTTCATATATATATATATTATACACACATAGCATATTTATGTATACATAGTATATCTGTATATATACATTGTATGTATACATATTATACATATTATGTGTACATATTATACATACATAGTATATATGTATACATATGATAATATATAAATATATAATTTGAAATACACCTTTATACCTCAAGAAGAGCTGTAATATGAATTTGGATATATAGGGTGGAGATATAAATTATACATCACACTAGGTTGAGTAGCAAATTCTTCAAATGCAAAGTGTTCCTGTATACTCCAAAAGGGACCTTATTTAGAAATGCGGTCATTGCAGGTGTAGTTAAGTGTACATTGGAGTAGCACTGTCTCTGAATCCTGTACGCCTTCTGTCTTTATAAGAAAAGGAGAAGACAGACACACAGGGAGACTGTCCTGTCATGGAAGACATAGAAGTGAATGATATTTTTATAGGTCAAGGAAGTCCCAGCATTGCCAGGGACACCAGAAGCTAAAAGAAATATATGCAAAATAATATCTCCTATGGCCTTCAGATTAAAGCATGGCCCTCCTAGCATCTCAATTTTGAATTCAGTAGCTTCCAGAGTTCTGAGAATAAATTTCTGTTATTTTTAGCTACCTAATATATGATACTTTGGTATAGTACTCCTGGAAAACAATGCATAAGTCCTTAGTAAACAATAATTATTTAAATTCAAAATACTACACAAAATTTCCCTGAAGGGTAAATATGGTTAGAAAAAAAAGGCAAGAGTCAGTGTCTTAGTTTTGGAAAATACTTCTTTTAGAGATTAGAGAAGAATGTAGGATCCTGGGACACACTGCGTAAATATGTCAGGAAGAAAGGAATATGTCAAATACTATAGGTAAGTAAATTAAGATGAAAGATAGGGATTGACCACAGTTTTATTAATGTAGCTGTCATCGGTAACCTTTGCAATAAATAAAGTTATCTGATTGAAAATTACCTTGGAATGATTACTTCTTTTCAATCTCCAAGGATAATTACTTACCTAGTACAATATAACTTGTTGTACAAACCTAGCTGATGGAAGTTAAGAATAAAATATAAATAGGTGATATTTTTGTGAAAAATGTTACTTCATGCCAAGATGAAGAATCCATAACAGGTTCTAGTGTTTACAAAAAAAGCATAGAAACTTGAGAGAAAATACCTGGAGAAATTCTACCTTTCCATAAGCCTGTGTTCTAGAAAGCCCTTGTCTATCTAACAGCTGTTTCATTTCTCTTCTTTGTTACAAAGGAGATGAGAAGCGATGAGGAAGGCCACCAAAGAGAGCGTGGAGAGAAAGGGACACTGAGGTCTGTCTGCTCTTTGCTGTGATTATGTGAGAATTGGTGGTGGAAGGATGCCGAGCACCTCTACAAGTCTTTGTCAACAGTACCGATGTTCCCCACCAAAATTCTCTGTTTTGAAACCACTCTGGAATTCTACTTACATTAGTTTTCAGTTTAATACCACAAGTGGGCCTCTGAGGAAGGCCGGCCTACACACAGCACTAGGGGTATATAATGAAATTATAGGACCAGAGGGACATAAGCTGAAGTGGCTGATAGGACATGGCTGATGTGGCAGACAGTTTTGGAGATGACCATCTGCTTACTAGAAGAAATTGCCCTTTGTAAAACCTTTGCATTGGTAGAACAGTTATATCTTGGGACCTGCTTGCATACACTGGAAACCCCTCAAACTCCATGAACCTTAGCCCACTCTAGCAATAACTAACTCTAGCAATAGTTCACCCAAGAAAAAGCTCACTGCAGCAACAAAGGCTAGGATCCTGATTGGCTTAAAACCCCTATAAGAGTGGGGAAAGAAGAGAAACCATCAGGAGAAGCTCCTTTCCAGCGCTCCCAGGCAACTTGCTGCTAGACAGCTCTATCCCTGCATTCACAATATCTCTGCTTTTCACTACTTTGCACAAACCTCTGCTTAGCATTGCTTTTGTTTTATAAGTTTATGGGAGATTCCTAGGTCCTCAGGTCCCTGCGGTGGCTTTACAAAACTGTGAATGTCCCATGATGACTAATAATCATACACTATATTTGAGCATAGTTTCTCTGTTTAAGGCATGACCTATATTTCATTAGATGTATACACGCTAATGCAATATGTAAAAACTAAATAAAACTGGAGGTTTTTTGTTTAATACTTGCAGTTTTCATTTGTATTGGCTTATGATATTTAGAATTTTCTTGTCATTGTCAAATATTCTTTCTTTCCTACTAGAAATTTTCTAATGTTCTATTTGTGGTCACTAAGTCTCAACATAGTAAACTAAGTAATTCATTTGGACATTCAGTATTTGTTCTCCAGTGCTGATGTAGTTCTTTTTCAAACATTTAGAAAGTGGTAACAACTACAGTAGTTACCACAACAGGGCCCTGAAACATATGTTTCTGTTAGGAGCATGCAGAATATTAGAGTCATCATGATTGTGAGATAAAAATTTTGGTTTTCCTGGATTAGATCATTCATGGCGGAAAGATAACCACAGAACAATGCCTGTGTTAGAGGGGTATTGACCATCCTGTTCAGCAAGCACGGTGGATTGTGTATTTTGACTGCATCAGAATCAAGTGTTGATCTTTCTAAAAACATATTAATATCTGAAGCTTTCCAAATAGATAAGCCTGCTGTATTTTTGGGCATAGTGGGAGATGCTGAGCATCTGTGCTGGAAGTGCGCACAAATTATACTCCTGCTGGAAGCATTTAGTAGTGAGACCAGTTCCTCATAATCTCCAGCAACATCTTCTATTGCCCGTCATGTTTAAATGACATACTGTGTCTGTTGTTAATTGTTTAACCTTCCTTGTTCAAATTTGGAAAGATAACAGAGTCCTCCATATGACTCTAGCTGATTTTTCTGAGATAGAGGGAAATACAAAGGAAATAAAAACAGGTGGGGAGGAGGAGAGGACAGGATAAAAATGGTAAAATGTGTTGTATACATGTACCAGTTCCCCAAGACAAATGTAATTAGTATGCATTGCAAACACACACTAGTTACAACAGCCTCAAGAACAGGCATTGCAAGATACTGCTGGCTTCTACATGACTCAGTGAGAAGATAACGTATGAAACCCTGAACACATGGTCCTCACATACTTTGATGACTACAATTGCATAAAAACCCTTCCAGATTATGTGTACTATTGCTATTCAAATAAGTTTATTAACTCACCTTTTATTTAAACTATTGATTCCATTTTTCATTTTTGGTTTTGAATCCTTACTTTTTTATATTTTTTTAATTAAAAAAGTAACAAAACAGCAATCAAGACAAAATCAAAGCCACACAAAAACAACAAAAACGATACACAACCTCAGAACCAAACTATAGGAATTAACAATGGTTGCTACACTATGTACTGTTATCTTGAACAAAGTTGCTCAGTCTACCAGACATGAGAATGTAATCCTTATTTTTATACAGCACTTTCAATACAGTTTGGAAAATCATATTTTTGTAACATTTTCCTTATGTTAGCTTGTATTAACATTCATTGTTTCCAAAATCGAAGACATTTTATTTTAATGGAACTTTCCCTTAGGGGAAAATTATACCCATTTGAATATTCTAGACCATGCCTTAGGCACAGATGCACTTAGGGCTCACAAAGGTAACAGAGTGCATAAACTGAAGAGCGCAGAGCAATGGTTAGCGGCAGTGCCTGTGACTGGATACTATAAGTTTTTCTTCGCTTGTAAATCATCTTTTTCTAAACGCTGTGTCAAACAATAGAAATATACTTTTTTCCTTTTTTTCTGTTTATGTAAGCATGTGTGTATCTATTTGGATAGAAATAAAAATTGTTCTCACAACTCAAACTCTCGGTATTCATTTTCAGACCCTATTTTAAATCAATCTTGTCACTCAACCTAAGAATTCCAATATGTTCTTCTTGATGGCATTAGTAATTTTCAGGGAAGGAGAAAGAAGACAAATCTTGTAAATAAAGGATAAGTTCTAGCATCCCATCCTAATTAAATTATATAAAAATAATTTTATATTTTATATTTACTTAGAGTAGTAACAGTACACTGAAAAATCCCAAATATCTTACCTCCCTGTGGGAAAACAGAGAACAAGCAAGGTAAAGAAAACTTCAAAGCCTTCAAATCAAAACAAAACACGGACTGTGGGGCTATAAACTCAGACTCCCATGTAATTAAAATGAGTTTGCCTGATCCCAATAGACACCAAGTGTAACAAACTCAGGTAATAAGGCATCCTTAAAACTTATGTAGATCTAAAGAAAGCTCCGCTTCGATTTTTTCCAGTGTCTAAATAGCAAGTCTTACTCACATAGGGAGTAAAAGATAACTTAAGGGCCATGGAGAATTACTAATTTCTAGTGCTTCGACTTCATAGGGCAGAGGAACAGCTTGGTCCTTGATGGGAAATAAAGTATAGATATTTTAAATTGTGTTTGGCATGTGGGTAGTGAGGAGACAAAGTTGGGTAAGAAATAAAGAGGAACAACCATGGGCAGCCTTTTCCTGAGGGGCAAATTTCAGAGATTATGAAGTGAAATGACACACAAAGATGCAGAAGTCAGGAATCCTTTTCCTGTGCGACAGGACTTTGCAGCCCTTTCTGACCTTATGGAACCAAAACTAAATCAGTATATCTGCACTTGGTATTTTTCACCAAGCATGCACCAGTAATGAACCCATGTCTTAATCGAAAAATAATCTTGAGGCATCTAGTGGTGTTTCAAACCCCAAACAAGGGTTTAATTGTGGTCCTTAGTCTGTAAATTCTGTGTCCCATGTTCTGTCCCTGCCTGCCTTCTACAAGGTGGTCTTAGAAGCTACTGCAGCTGATGCATAGATTCCTCCAGCTTCAGCGTTTGACAACTGAGTCATGTAATAGAATGAATCGCAACAGCATACATTCTCTGGTAGTCAGTAGTTTATATTCTTAGTTCAGGTGATTATACTGAAAGACTTCTCTAGTCATTATAAATTACATAGTCATTAGCTCCTTTTGTATTACTTTGATAGCAGAAACAAAGTTATCTTGTTTAACTGGGGGAAATAATGCAGGTACACTGACAAATAATAGATTTTCCAGTGTAGAGTATCTCTATAATTTTCTTTTGATTTTTCTTAGTACATGCTTGTAGAGTAGGATGTTTATATTCATTTTAGGGAATAGCTACATGTACTTACTATATCCGAGTTCTTCATATGTTCCCACCCCCACAATTCACCTCCCGGTCTCTGTTTCTAGAGCCCCTCTCCGATTTGCAATTTTTAAAATTCATGTTTGTAACACAGACCAGTTATTTTAATTGTGGATGATTGACGCATGTCCATTACACATCTTAGATCCTTTCACGTCCCTTTGCCCTCCTACCTCTTTCATTCGGACTCACGATTTTCTTCTCATTCACAGGAGATCTATCTCCATTTCCTTTTATTAATCCTTTATTTTGTTCTTTACTTGTATGTTGAGTTTTCATGTGAAAGAAACGTATAATATATTAATTTTTGTGTCTGATTTAATTCACTTAATATTATCTTTTCAAGCTAGATCCATTTTTCCACAAATGTCTCAAATGTTTTGTTCTTTATGGACAAGTAGTATTCCATTAGGTATAGATAACACGTTTTCTTTATACATTCATTTTTTGTGGAACATGTAAACTGCTTCCAGGATTTAGCTATTGAGTTGTGCTGCTGTATACATTGGTATACATGTATTACTCTAATATGATGCATTTAAATATGGGTGAAGATACCTACAAGGGGAAAGAATGGAATGCCATTTGATGGGTTGACTGGAATTTCTATGTTTAATTTTTTGATAAATTTCCATTGTGATTTCCATAAGGGTTGAACAAGTTTATGTTCCCACCTGCAGTATAATTTGTAAGAAGATTGCCTCAGTTTATCTGGGTGTGATGGTGTATACCTGTAGTCTCAGAATTTTGGAGGCTGAAGCAGGAGAATCATTGTGTTTGATGTCTTCCTGGGGTCTATATCATGAGTTCAAGTTTACCTTGGAATCCATAATGAGTCCCTGTTCACATACACAGAAAAAGACTGTCACAAGTTGTCCTGCCTGGATAGCAGCAGGCCATCAGATTCATTGTTCCAGTTTCTTATTTAAGGCTGATGTAACAACTTACCATTGCCTGGATGACTTACAAACAACTGAAGTTTGTTTCTCACAGCTCTGAATGCTGGGAGTTGGAAATCAGAGTACTAGTATAGTTGGTTTGAGTGAGCATTGCAGACTTCTGATTTTTCATATTCTGACAAGGCAAAGAAAGAGTGAACTACCACTATGGCACCAAGTGCCCCTGTAGGGTAACCAGCTTTCTTCATGGGGTTTTCAAGAGGTAACTAGGAAAACTACTTATGTCTTTAAAAGCCCACTTACAGATACCTTTCCCTTGGGGTTAGGATTACAACATTGATTTCTGGGGAAAAGTCCCCAGCAGCCTGGTATCTGAAAGTTATTTATCTAAACAGGATGGATATGCTACACTGAGGAAAGAAAACTATCTGTATCAGGTTCTTCAAAGCTTCCATTCAACATCTGTTGTGCATTTGTCCTGTGACCAAAACAGCTTTCCTCTCTCTTTTGTAAGCAGTACCAAGCTATGGACATCATAATGACCACTGTCCTGGAAGCATAGGCACCACAGACACGAAAAGTCACAAACTCTGCTTTTCAATGTTATCTAGTCATTTCTGCTTTAAATTGGCACTAAAACAGTAGATTTATTCCTCTGAATTAACATGAATTCTGGTTATTAAAAATACTGATTGAAAAATTTTTGTCCCTGTACAAGAGATCCTGCCAATCAAATAGGAGGCGGGAGGGATCCTCGTTACTATGCAGCACTAGAGATAAATTTAGGGGCTTTATGAATTAGAAAAAGGAATATATTACAATTTCCTCTCAGTTCCCACAAGCACAGCCCATAAGGAAGCGGGGTAAGGTCTATGTCTCGTAGCAGCTTTGTTTTTGTTTTCCTGCCCCCCCATCTTTTTTCTGCTTGCGTTAATGAACTCTTTGGAAAGAAAACAATGGCGGAGGGAAAGACACGGGCAACTGCAGCTCCGTCGGTTTTTTCATTGTGTCTCATTATTCAAGAGTCCGATATTAGTACGTGGGTGAGTTTTGTAAAACTCACTTTAGGCTATTTTCAATCTGTAAAAATAAACAACTTCCTTCATTTCTCTTTGTATTTTTCAGGATAAGATAATCCTGTAGTCAAGTGCAGCAGCACATTAATGATACATACAATGCATCTTACTGGTAATCACAGTAACGTGAAAGGTTGGATAAGAGTCCGAAGTGTCTCTGTAAACCATCAAATGTTGCTTTATTCTATTGTTTAGTAATTTGCTTGTTCAACATGCATATATCTTATAGAAAAGAAATCATTACTTTCACTTTAGGATGTGTCTTTCATTCTCTCTGACAATATTTTAACTTAAAATACATATTTTATCTGATACATAGGTCATAAGTTTGCTTCCTGTTTCTTCATATTCAGTGTTTCTGAATAAATTGTGTTCTAGGTGTGTATCTTTGTAGATAATAGTCACATATATCTATATGTATATTTTCTGAATCTGAGGTTCATTGTGTGTTAATAAGGATTGAGTCACATTACTCTCTTCATGGATGTATTTAGATTTGTTCAAGCAAAAGCATGTTGTGCTCTTCAATTTTTTGTCTCTTCTGCGTTTTACTGAACGAATCATATGTTTTCTACATTGTTTTCCCTTTCTAGTGCTGCATAATTTTACATTTGACTACTTTTATTTGAATGGCCACCGTGAAGTTGACAGGGCACATACTCTACTCAAGAAAGTGGGAAACTCTATTTCCTTTTCACTTTATTGAAATCAAACCCCACGATTAGCTGACTCAAACTGCTTTCCAGCAACTATTTTTATTTGCTTTTGTTGCAAAAATATTAGTTCTAAATGTGCGTTCTCTAAAAAGCTCCTACATTCAGCCAGCAGTTCTTCCAGTCTTTGTTCTTCCAGCTTTCTATACTGTATGTTACATTTGTCAAGCAGGAAAGTTGTATATTTTTAGCTTTGATCCAGCATTTATAATCATCATCGTCATTATTATTAGGTAGTTAATGTTGACTTAGATTCACCTTATTCTTCAACAATTTGGTCATTCAATATTGCTTATGGCAGGCTATTCTCTATTATGATTGCTGTTTTCCCTAAAGTTTATTCTTAGGTCTTTCAATGACTGACTTACAAATGATAAATCCACATTGCCTTTTGTTCTTTTGAATTATCATTACCAGATATTTCACATCTGGTAAACAAGAATAAGCTTCTAACAAATTAGGTAAATATAATTATATGTATATTTATGACAGAAACAAACAGAACAACTACCTCATGCCTCAGAAACACATGTTAAAAAACAATTGGAAGTGGTTTGAACACAGGAAAAAACTGGCATGGGTGAGTTCAAGACATATAGTATTATCCCCATAGCATGGCTAAATAATAACAGAGAGAGGTGTCTTTGTACTTGTCTAAAATTGAATTCTAATTTAAAAGATCTGAAATAGTCAATCATAATACGCAAAACATAAAAGAGGATTAAAAAGGAAAAGATAAATATAAATAAATGATAGAAGCATAAATCTATAATTGGTCCTACTAATTGCACTAAATGTTAATATAACAAACACTTTTATTAAAAGGCAGAAATTATCAAGGAAGACAAAATATTAAGACCCAACTTTCTACCATGTCTTTCCTACACTAGAAATATTGCAAACATAAAGGCAGACAACAGAAAGTAAGTGTATTGAAACAAAGAACCAAAAGCCTAAAAAGTTGGAACTGGGTGCTGTATAAACTAGACATAACAGGTTTCAGTGCAAGGTATCTTACCAAGCACCAAGTACATTATCACACTGATAAATAAATAAAACTATTTTATGAAGAGGATAACATAATCCTCATGTATTGTACAATATCTTCAATATATATGGAGAAAATTGGTACAAAGCATCAACTTACACTTTACAGCCATAATAGAAGATTTTAACGCTATTCTCTTACCCACTGATAGAACTAGGTCTACACATAGTATCATTCAGGACACCCAATACCTCAGCAACAATGTCTGTGAATATCAAGATCCCCAGTGAAATGCAGAATTAAGCAAGAAATTACAGGATCACTTTATTACCTGCCTTCTTGTCCAAATATTAACTTTCCAGGTACGGGTTTTACATAGAGTGATGGTGACTACTAGAGATGCTTGTGGCCTTTTGCTTTGTCCGTACCTAATTAATCTTCTCAACTCCCAAGGGAACTGGTTCAGCAGACAGGCTCTAGTATAGTGAAATTTGAGGTCCCTCAGGACAGGATGAATGTTATGTTAAATTGTATCTACCAGCTAGATTTAGTGAGAGAGGAAGGAGGAGAGAAAAGACATGCACTAGAAATATTACAATAACTTACTAAGTACTGATTTTCACAGGTTTGTTAACATTGCTTGACACAAATGGTGGAGGAAAAGAAACCGCATAAAGGTGAGGAGAAAGCGGGGGTCAGCAAGCAGAGCCCCAGATTTGGATTCAGGTGCTCTAATTACCTGTTCTGAGACAAAAGCAAAGGCAGTAACATGGCTGTTCACAGGAAAAGGGAGAAAAGTGGATACACAACATGCAATCACTTTTCAAAAAGTGTGGCTTCGAAATTTGGAATTGTTTATGTCCTTGTATTATTTCTTTTCTATATTATTTATTTCTATATTGTTCTCACTATCTAAACTTCAACAGCATTTCCCTGGAGAATGAGCATCATATCCAGAAATAAGATGAACAAATTCTCTCTATAAGAACTATAATTTCGTATGTTATTACATTTTATTTTACATTTAATAAAATTCACTTTGGCATGATCTTGCTGCTTCTGTCCGCCTATCCAGGAAGAGGAGGAGGGGCAGTATTTTTATCCAGGCTTCTCTTACATCTCTAACCTGCATCTTAAACTCTCCGTGAACAAATTTCTCATTTTTCAGTAGCACTGCTCTTTTTCTCGGCTGTCCCCTAAACCCTGTTAGGCCTCAAATTTGACAGATTATTCATATAGGTTATTTTTAAAGTTCATCTTCGTCAATGGTCATTCAGTTAAATTCCATGGTTCTTTCTGGACTGTCTTGTGGCAGATGCTTTATAACCGATTTTAATTTTTGGTGCGATACTGGGCCCATTCTGGGCATTACGGCGGTACTAACATTCCTCGTACACCGGTGCACAGCATAAAGGCCATCATTCTCCTAAACTCTATTCACTTACAAATCATGAAGTTTCATGGCTCCATTATTTTGCTCCTGAGTCTGCTCCATGATATCACTATTTCCATCCAACAATTTCCCTGTTCATTTATGAAGGCCCAAACCCAAATAGTGTAGACTGCACAGTGATTTTATTCAATAGCACAATTAAGCTCATCTCTTTTGCTTACAGCCATGTTAGTCTAGGATCTATGCAGATCAAGACATTGGAAATAATGTGTAGCAAGTGATTAAAACCACAGATTCAGGATTTCTTACTTTGGAGAAATGTCTACCTTAAAGACAAACGTGTGGAAAAATTATTTACATACATACCTGTTGCAGTTATGCAGAGCAACAGCAGATCAACAGGAGAGATTTTAGAACTTTCAGTAAATGTCACTGACTCTTCATTGTGCAAAATGGAAAGTCAGATTCTGGACTTAGCCATGAAAACCCTTCTGTTTCTGGCTTTAATTTAATTTTCATACACTGCTTTTTTTTTTTAAACTTACGCTTTCAATTGGCTCTTTGTTTCTATAACCTCTCCTGTGTCCTGAAATGTGTACAAGCCATTTCTCTCAAGAGTTTTCTTTCAGCTCCTGGTCTACATGTCCTATTTGTGAAAGAGCAGTTTCAATTTTATTTGTCTATGAGGTGCTACCGGAATTTACTACAAGCTCTTTCAGCAGGACGCAGCAATATTATTATCATAGTATGGATATCATTACGCAGGATCATGAAATTATAAAATCTGGTGAAGCTTCATTAATTATATGAAGATAGAAAGAAGTGAAGGAATTAGCACCAACTCACCTAGTCTAAGAAAATTTTTTTACACACACTTGTCAAAACCTGCACCATAGATAAGCTCTCTTCTACTAATGGCATCTCTTCCATTTCATTTTCAGAACCCTTCAACTTCTCACTCTTATGCCAATTTCTTAAATACAGAAAATGTCTATCTTCAGCTTAGCTGTATCATAAAGGTCTGGTTTCATTTTTCTATTCATTTACATTTACCCCAGTACTCAACAGAATATATATTTGGCAAAGTAAAGTGTAAGAATGCATGATCAATGCATTTTTATTTGTTTTATTGAAGATCCAAGGATCAATATTAAATTTTAGGCCACATTGTTATTACCCAATAACATTCCTTGCACAATATTTTTTTGTCTGCTAAATAGTAGAAAAATCTGGATCCCTCCTACTTGTTTTCCTTGTAGTCCACTTATTTTTACAGTAGTAATTACTCTTTGGAAAGCTTTTAAAGCCTTGGCCAAAACCAATTCTGGCAGGTAAAGCATTTTCAGCTAAAACGTGGAAAATAAATTTAGAATCCCATCTATGTGTCAGCATAGAGTATTTTAAAACTAATCTATTCGCTTTCATTTTTTCCTATTTTGTCAAACATCAAGGACACTCACCAAAAGTCATTTCTCTCCATATTTATCAGGTTCTTGGTTTGCTGAATACTGAAAAATAATGTTTAACTTGGATTATTTCAATGATGTGGCAAACCTATAGATGTGTAGCTTATTTCACAGTGAAAATTGTAAGACTTTACGTAGCACTTCTCTGCACACAAATTACACATAGTGTATGAAATAGGTAAGGCAGGTGTAATGAGCTCTCTTTCACTGGTGAGGAAACTGGAACCAAACAAGATTCAGTAATTTACTCAGAAATTTCCCAGCTAGTAAGTAGAGCTGGATTTGAATCCAGTTCTCTTGTCTCCTTTCCCAGTTCTCTTCCTGTAACTTTGTGGCCAGTCCCCAGTTGGCAAAGAAGAGCCCGTTTTTGGATATGAAGTGGATATAGCCAATGCTCGCTGCCAAGGAGGCATATTGAGTGGGATGTACTGAATCTTTCAGTCGCATCATGTTCTGCTGTGCATGGATGAATTTTTGCCAGAATCAGCTTCTTTCATCAAGATGTTCATTTTCCAGAGATGAAGTTTAATAGGATGAAATTTCATATAGCCCACAGTTAGTGGGTAGGAAATAAAATAGTCTGGTTGAATAACTGCCACAAAAAAACCGAGATAATTCTTACGGTCACTACAGGAAAACTTCAATTTGGCAAAAGTCAGTTATTAGAAAATCTTAATCAGTTGGGAAATTAGGAGGAATAGGAATATGACAGGAAAATATCCAAGCAGTAGGGTTCCTGTTCGTGTGCATGTAAAATTATTTCTTTAATTCTTTTCCTCTCTCCTAAAGTTTGCCAATGGTTTCAGTGTCTCCTCCCTTGGATGACAAGATTCACTGAATGCTCTAGAAGTAGTTAGGAAGCAATGGGAAGTATTTAATAATAATTTGCAAGTTTTCTGTCTTCACACCCCAGGAGGGTAGCAGAGGCATTCATTAGACACCCTACCTTTTCAATATAATTGGTACAACAGGTGTTCATGCTGCAGTATTAGAGGAAGAGGGAGGAAGAAATGCTCACAAAGATAATTATAAATAAGGAAAGAGCTCCACTGACACATAGAAGTAGAAATGAGAAATCCACGTATATCTTTACTTACGTTTTCATTTTGCAAACTCAGGAAACCTCTTCCACAAAGTAGGACAATCTAAGGTGGAATTCTGACATATTCCTTTTTTCTTTTGTGAAGATAAAAAGAAGTCTCTTGATCTCTATTTGCATTGTCCAGCGAGTGGTCCAGCCTAGAGCAGCAGGCTTTGTAAGCTTCCTAGCTCCTTTCTTTTAATTAGGAGGTGTTTAGTGTGTTGTATTTCTTCAAGAAACAAATGCAGCAGAATATCCAACAACTTGATTGAAGCTTGTATCACAAACTGCAGGCAGCAGCAAAATTTAGTTTTATAAAAGTTCTTAGAGACTGTGGTTTTCAAGCTTATCCAAGCCATGCTTGTATAGGGGCTTGGCTTCATTTGTCAAGGAGGGAAGTGAAGAATTCTTACATGAGTAACAACATTTCTTCCTTTCTCACCCCGTGAATCCTCCCAGATAAATCAAAGAGATGCTTACAACTTTTCTGTCTCTGTCTTTTCTCTTACCCTCTACTCCATGTCCCCAATCTAAATATCAACCTTTCTTGGACAGATTATTTATATACAGTCCTCATTTATTTCTATAGTATCAACTCTGATTTGTGCATATGGATCTTATCTACAACAAAAATGTAATGCCAAGCCAGGCCTGCCCCTGTTGGTCACTTGATGTTGACTTGTCTAATGCAAACTCATTTCATTGTTTGCCCAAGAAAAACATTACCAAAAAGGCAAGTCTGTAATTAAAACGTCCTCCTGGGCATTCCAAAGTAGAATGATAATTAAGACCACAGGATATATTGGTTTAATCTCTCTCTACCAGGACAGTTAGGAGTCCTATATAATCATAATTATTAGATAGATAATTAATTGTATAATTTAATTAATAATTATATAATTAATTATATAAATATAATTATTTTCCATGTCTCAACTATCCTAATAATGCCAAAACCCATGGATTATTCTGCAGTGAAATGGATAAGCATTTCCAAAATTTTTATCACATGCTACTGTTCTCTGTGTGTGTGTGTATGGAGTGTAAAATTTCAGATCAAAATTTTAGTTAACTGATTTTTTAAAAATTCTGAAAGCTTCTAAAGTGGCTGGCTATGAAATGAATATAGTTATTATTCTAAAAGTTATTTTTCCAGATTAAAATACTGTACAACTTATCTCTATGTTGATCCCCAGCTGTCTATTTGGCCTAAATTTGGAGAACTGGAGATGGCCCCTGATTGGTGGGAAGGTAGGAGCAGAGCCAGTGAACAGGGAGAGGTGGTGACTCAGGGGTGGAGCGCTTCGCAGAAGGGCTTCTCTGAGCATTGTCCCCACTGCAGCCTGTGCTGTGGAACCGCGCTGGCGTGATGATGCTCCTCAACCTGTGACAGTCCCAATGGCAGGATTGGTAACCAGATTCTCTCCTAGTTCTGCCCACCACGACCGCGACGACGACGACGATGATGATGATGATGATGATGATGATGATGACTGTCACCTCTGTGTTGTGAACAAATTAAAAATACTGTATGTTTAAAACTCGTAACCCCAGCTATTCTGTAAGGTTTGAGATGTACTTTTCATGGGTAAAGATTTGGGACTATTGGCTTCCCTTGCTTGGATTGAAATTTCCCTTGGTCTTCTTAGAAGTTAAGTGACTATATCTTTATATAACTATAAGCTTAATATCCATCAACTGTTGTGAGAAACTTAATAAATTATTTAGTACTTGTAAAAAGAAAAACTAAAATGACCAGAAGATCCCAGAGGACAATTTCTTTTATAAAAGTAAAATATATTACAGAAAACTTTCTAAATTCACAAGTGATAATCAAGGATGTCACCTTATACTGAATAGGAAGGTTACTTTATTTGCTTACATAGTTCCATGTTTATCAATGCCAAATTCGTTATATTTAAAGCTCTTTCAGATATCTGAAGCATGCTATGTGCCTCATAAAACTAAACTCCACCCTAACTCCTTCAACCTTGAAGGTCATGGCTGAGGCTTCCTTTTCCATATCACCCCTGCACATGGCTGCACCTGCTCCATGGCACACGAGACACAGCCTAGTTAAAAAAACTGAATAACAATTCTGGGATTCATCAATGCAGCCTCATGGTGCTATTCTGCCACCAGAGGTACAGACAGCAGAGATAACCCAGCTGGTGTGACTTACATTCCAAAGCCATAACCCTAATGCATCCCAGCGGGAGGAAATGAAATAAAGATTTATTATTAGTCTGAGCTAATGCTGATCAATGAGCAAACTGCCATGAAGTTGTGGCCAAGGCAATGTACGCTGTCCAAGAGAAAATAAAAGGGAAGTGCACGGGTTGCAATATGCAAGAGAATGATGGGGAATACAACTTTTTTGTTAGGAAACTGTCCCTCATGACCATGAGTGGTGCTACACCATCTGTTCATAGTGCTGCAGTCTCATGGCACAAATGCTTGTCATGTACAACAAGCATTTGAAACATTAGGAAAAGCGAACATTTCCAAGGTAATTTTCCTAATATAAAGCAAGTTTATCAGCAATCGGCAGGCCTCTCTTTTGCTTCCCATCCAAAGCCTCGTATCTGTAAGGTAAACTCCCCATGGAGCAGCGTCCTGCTGGTGAGAGGGAAGGGACAGTGACTACAACTCTGAGGGAAGGGGTAACACAGTCACCAAGTGACAAAGGGAGCTACAGAGAAAAACGGCAATGGTAACTGGAAGCCTGGAGGAAATATGTTTAATAGACTGCATTCCCATTCACCTTGCTGTGAGCTCGGGTTTGCATCTGAATTACCAGCTGGCATTCCCAAAATATCCTTCAACCCATGGGGGAACTGTCGCAGAAGATTTTTAGCCATAGCGATGTTAATGACAAGTGTAGGCACCTTGGGGATAAGAAATGTGACTGTCACATTCAAGTGCACAAGGCAGCAAGTTGAGTGTCCAGGAGAAAAGTCAGAACTTGGAGAGAGGTAGAATGTTCTCGCAGGCAAAAGCCAGGGCCATAGGAAAGCTAAGTCACAGAAGATGAAATGGACCAGGAAAGTTTGAGCATGAATTCTAGGCAAGCAGTTAGGTGACGGTAGGAATCCTAGTGTGCAAGGTAAACACTTTTTCAGAAAGCAAAATCCAGAAACATGGCAGAGTTGAAGAAGCAAAGAGTATCATGAAGATGAGCAGGCACATGGTTGCTATAGAAGGCCTGGACAGCTAGTGTGGTTTATTCTCTCTCATCTCCTTTATTTCCCTGCTCCCCCGCTGCAATGTCATTCAGTGTGCTCAACAAGCAGGAGGCAGGCAAGGAACATTAAATCCCGAGCATGGCAACTATGCGAGCAGAGAACAGATAGACATGAGTCACAGGTGTATTCAACAAAGCAGTCATGTGGTGTGCAAGGACGCAACAGTCCCATGCCACAGCTGGTTTGTAACCGCAAATGGTCAGAGCTGTTATGTCAGCTTTTTGTCATTATGGTGAATCCCTGAGATAAACACACTTGAAGAGAAGAAAGATTTAAGCTTTGGAGGTCTGGTCCTGATGCTGTGGCCCTGTGGAAGCAGTACAGCATGATAAGAGTGTGGAATAAGAGGTCTGTTTATCTCATGGAAGCAGGAAGCAAAGAGAAAGGGGAAGAACTGATCTCCCAATTTCCCCTTCAAATCCACATCCCTGCTAACCTGCCTTCTTTTCTCCAGTCCTCACTTCCAAAGATACTACCCCTTCCCTGTAGCACCTCATACTGAGAATCAAGCCTTCAATATAGGCATTTTCAGGATCCAAATTATATAACATGTGTGGCAGTTAAATGCATAATATGAGATGATATATTCTTTCTTGTTCAATTACTATAACAAAATATCTGGGGCTAAGTATTTTATAAAGAAAAATGTTTTACATGTCTGACAATGTTGGAGGTAAAGTCTAAGACTATGCAGTTCCTTATTTGGGCTTTGCTTAGGTATGGATCTCAAGGAAATGAACACGTGAGAGTAATTGCATGGCAAGACAGGAAGCAGGAAAGGGGAAGGCATAAGCTTTTTGCTTTCATAGCAACTTTCATGGAAATGAATTGAGGTCCCATGAAAATTGCACTAATACACTCAGAGGGCAATAGGCCCCATGACCTAACCCCTCCTCCTAGAATCCACCTGGCAAAGGTCCTGTCACCTCTCACATCGCTCTGATCTTAACACTGGATTATGGATAAATACAAATGCTATTGAACAGTTTTGAGGAACTTTCTTTGCAGTAGCACGTGTGTGTGTGTGTGTGTGTGTGTGTGTGTGTGTGTGTGTCACATGCTTTACAAACTCAGCTTGAGAGTAGGCTTGGTATACAGCCTGGTATGTTTATTTATTCTTTGAGTTAAGGAAGAATTATATCCCCAATGCAAGTCTTAGTTTCTTCTTCCCTAAAACACATACAATCATTTTACTTTGTAGGATTGACTTTTGGGATGAGAGTATATATAAAAAGCTTATTGTGCATTTTCTTGAATTCATTAGTCACTCATTAAATGATAAAAGGTAAGACCATACTAGTAAATTATTTTTTGTATAATACATTACAATAACAGAACTCTTTTGCTGGCTTCTTGAGATAAATACTGTGATCTATTTGTACTTTTTTGGTGTATTATCAGATTGTAGTTTCTCTTACTTGTTATTCATACATCTGTTTTCTAAAAATGTGATTAGTCCAGGTTTTTGTTTTTTGAGGTGAATTTTGTCAAGCATTAGGAACTGCCTTCTTTGCTTTGGCTAATTAATTTAAATCTTTCCACTATTTAATGTGATGAAGTTTATATTCCATATGTAATATCTGCTCATTATATGTTTATTTTAATTTGACAGTAAATCACTGGGACCTCCTACAAGGTTTGATTGGAATACTGCTTGAAAGTTTAATTTCTTCCTCAATCACTTTTAATTAAGTATATCTTTTTAGGGTTTTTTTTTTTTTTTCCGGTACCAGGGATCGAACTCAGGACCTTGCGCTTGCCAGGCAAGCGCTTATGCCACTGAGCTATACCCCCAGCCCCCTTCCTCAATCACTTTTATTTAATGAGAAATACATATGAATTACAATAGTATTTGCTTTTTCCTGAAAGTTATATTTCATACATATTTCAATTTGTATAAAATTTTGAATAGCTCTTATCTGTACACTCAGCTATCTATTTTTTTATGTATTTACTACTATACTACTATACACTTGCAGTCATAATTAATATAATTATTATGCAGGGTTGGTACAAATATATCACATTTTGATCCTTTTTCTTTTCCTTCCCAACACTTCCCTTCTACCCTCCCTCATCACCAGAACGCCTTCCTCTCTCCATAGCAGGATAAATCAAAAGTTTATTGATTTTTTTCTCTTCAAAACGTTTAGACAAAGTTAATTTTACTATTATTCTGAACTTGAAGACTTTAATTTTCCCCAATTTCTTTAAATATGTAATTTAATTATCTTTACTCTTTTGATTTATTAAAGAAAATAAGCTACTATCTTCTTTTATTTTCTTAATGCAGTATTTTTTTCTTAATACAATATTTAAGATCATTTTATAAGTACAACTCTGGTTGTATCCTGTAAATCATTTTATATGGGTTCATTTCTACTTTCATTCTATATTTCTTCTCGTGTTTCCTGGTTTTGCTTGTGTATTTCAATATTGCCAGCAACTTTCAGTTTGGTGCATTGTGGTCACTGAGTGCTTTTTTCTTTTGCACAAACAGTGCATTGGGAATACAAATTGAGCAACATTTGTCTACTGCATTAGGTCAAAGAAGATTTTTTTTAAAGCATGGAGGTCTGAAGCTGGGTGCAATATTCACAATGAAATAAGTAAATAAAATCCTCACTACTTTTTAATGGGAACATCATTGTTTGTATATTATTATATCTAAGAAAATTACAACCTAAAATGTATGACACCAAAATCTATTTCTACTTTATGAAATAACAGACTAAAATAATTGGACTTATAATTTATTCAGATTCTCTTAATGTCATCTTAATTAGACTTGTTGCTAGGTTTCAATGGTAGATTTCCTCATTGTTTCAAACATTTCTTTGTGTTATTCCTTTCTAAATTTATACATATATTCAAACTTTTCTCTGTTAAACATAAGGACTTTGAATTCTCCCTTTTTTCTCTGTTACCACCTGTAATTATTAAAGACCTTCACCACCTTTAATCATTGCCCTATTTTATCCTGAACATTTTTCTACTTTTCCCTGCTTCTGGAACTCTTAGTGTTAATATGGTAAGTTGTCTTTACAGCACACATTCTGTATCTCTTGTCTTTTTGTCATAATGTGTAGTGTTTCTGTATTTTGTAATCTTCTTTGTTTGACTTATTACTGCCAGTTGCTTTACACACACAGTTACATCTCAGTTGTAAGCATGCTCCCTTTTACAGTCATTAAATGCTTTAATAGGCAAAGCAGTCCTCATAATTCATCACAGAATTGCCTTGAAATGAAATTATTTTAATTTTTTGATATGTATGTATACATTTGTCCTGGCAACTTTTCTCATTACTAAGACAAAATACCCAAAACTCAAAGTTAAAGGGAAGAAAGGTTTATCTTGGCTTACAATTTATGCATTTTAAAATCAACAGCTGGCTGGTTTTAAGTCAGGGCAGCATGAGAGAGGGGCCCTGCAGATCAGGCAGGAAACCACAGCAGACACGGAGCAGCCCCGTCTGCCTTCTTTCTGACCATTTATTTCCACGCGTGCCACAAGGCTACTGGTAGCCAGGGATGAGCTGTCATTGTCTTCCCTCGTGTTCCCAGTATCACACTCATGCCACATTCGCACACCCTAATGCAGGAGCTTGCAAATTTCCCCCTCTAAGGGGGTGTGGGGCTTTGAGGAGGCATGTAGATACAAGCCACAACACCGTTCAAGTTCTTGTGTAAATATTAGTGCGGTAATTCTGTTTAACTACATGCAGTCTCTTCTGGATATGCTTAAGGATTTCTGTCTTTCAGTTTAGGAACATTTGGTTTCTTTAGCTGTGCTTGAACTTTGCTCCCCTTTACTTAGGTTCAGGTTCTGCTTTTGAGGTTGTGGCAAGTTCCTGCTTATGAGAGGTAGGCCATTTGCTGAGTTTGTTAGTGGATTGTGGAGGACAGTGGAGTGCTTCCACTCTACTGTGTTTTCACTTGGTTCTTACCTCTCTTTTGCCTACTCTTCTCAACTTAAAGAATAGCAAATGCTAGTGGGCTCTTTGCTTTGGGAACAGATAGGATTCTTCAAGTATCATTAGGTAACTGACAGTTTCTTAAGAAAATGCAACAGACTGTTCAAAGCACACTTAATGGGGCAAAAGCAGCCTCTCTTCTCTATTCCTCTGACATATCTCCACAGCTCATTTCTCTAGATTTAACATTTTCTAAGGTTCTCCACAAACCATATAAATATCAACTAAAATAAGCCATCATTATGATTTAGATCTAAAATTCTTGAATTGCTTCCAGGAGTGGTGCTATTGCTGTGACTCTACCTAACTATGAGGGTCAGAGGGTTTTGGAGTGGTTTCTAAGACAAATCAGGAAAGGTTTATAAGTGTGGTCAGGAATGTTGTGACTGGTATTCAACCAGTGATACATATCATAGCTCAGAAGCCCAGAAGGCACAAAGGAATGTTGTCAATAAAAGCCAGATTCAATTAGGAAGAAGAAGCTTATTAGTAGTTTGGCTAGAGGCCATGTATGTCACACATCGTGCAGAAAATATGACTATATATTGCCCATATATTTCTACTGAGAGAAATTCCTATATGGATGATGCACTACTTAATCAGGTAGAGGAAACTTTAAGGCAACCCAGTGCTCATATTGTAGCATGTATACTGGTGGCAGCTTTTAACCAAAACTACAGTGAGAATCTACAGCAAATAGAAGTGAATGATCTGAAAAGATTGCAGATTCACAAGAAATGTAGCAACTCCAAAGTTCATACAAAGGAGAAAGTGGTTTCTGAAAAGATTTACACTAAGAAGCCAAGTATTTTGTACAGGGAGAGGAACAATGAGTCCCAGAAAGAGAAAGTATTCCTAAAATTGATCTGGAAGCAGAAGAGACCTAGAATAGCGAAAACAATCTTGGCAATGAAAGCAAGGCAAGTGACAAGACAATCTCTGACTTGAAATTATACTACAAAGTTACTGTGAAAAAATCAGCATGGTAGTAGCATAAAAAGCAGACCTGAAGATCAATAAAACAGATTCGAAGATGCAGGCACAAATACAAACACACTCAGCCACCCTATCTTTGACAAAGGGGCCATACATGTTCACTGGAAGAAAGATAAACTCTTCAATAAATAGTGTTAGTAAAACTTGCTTTCTACATGCAGAAGATTAAACTAGACTCACTATCATCACTGTGCACTAACGTCAAAATGGATCAAAGATATGAATATTAAAACATAAAGACTAAATCTACTGGAAGAGAAAGTACATCGAAATCTTGAAGCTATAGGTGTAGGCAGACTTCATGAACAAAACCCAAACTTCACAGGAAATATTTCAAAGAATTAACAACTACAATCTCATCTTATTAAAAAGCTTTTGCACATCAAAAGAAATCACCAACAGAATGAAAAGATAGTTTACAGAGTAGGAAAAAATTAGCTAATTTTCCCTCAAACAATTTATATCTAGAACATATAAAGAATTGAAAAAAATCAGAACTCTCAAATTGAATGTTCCAATCCAAAAATGGGCATCTGCGATGAACACATACTTCTCAGATGAAGAAATACAAATAGCGAATAAATATATTTAAAAAGTTCAACATTATCAGTAATTTGAGAATTGCAAATTAAACAATATTGAAATTCTATCTCACTCCAGTAAAAATGGCTATCATCAATAAATTAACCAATAATAATAATGTTGGAAGGGTTCTGGTGGAAAAAGAATCCTTCACTGTTGGTGGTAGTATAGACTAGTGCAACCACTATGGAAATCAGTGTGGAGATTCTTCAGAAAACTAGGATTAGAGGTCCAATTTGGCTCAGTTATTCAGCCTCTGGATATTTTCCCAGAAGAATTAAAACATCATACCAAAAAAATATGTGTGCACCTATGATTACAGCAGCCCAATTTTGCATAGCTAAATCCTGGGAACAACCCAAATTCCTGTCAACTGAGGAATGGCTAAAAAAATGTGATATTTTTATTCAATGGAGTACTACTCAGCTATAAAGAAGGATAAACTTGAGCCATTTCTAGGGAAGTGAATATAAACTGAAATTATAGTGAAATAAATCAGTCTAGGATGTATAAAAATCATATTGCCTCCCTCACTTAAAAAGCTAAAAGAGTAAATAAGACCCAAAATGCCCAATAGATACTGTGAAATGGGAAGAAACTGCTCAAAAAGAAAAACTGGAATGAGAGAAAAGAGAAAAGAAGAAAGGGAGGAGAAAAAACATAAATGTATATGTGTGTGCATATTATACACACATACACACATAAATACATACATACACACATACATACATACATACATACACACATACATACATACATACATACACACATACATACATACACACATACATACATACACACATACATACACACATACATACATACACACATACATACACACATACATACATACATACACACATACATACACACATACATACATACACACATACATACATACATACACACATACATACACACATACATACATACATACACACACATACATACATACATACACACATACATA
>PVLD010005494.1:0-111551 GCA_004027595.1 Dinomys branickii | reverse complement strand
AACTGTCTGACTAAATTTGCATGTCTGTTTATGGGTCCATACATCTACAATTCGAAGATATCAATGGATAAAGCAACAACTACTGTTGAGACCATATCACCTTGTCTATAGATTAGTTGTGATTGTACTATTTTCTATGATAATGGGTGTCTGTTTGTCAATATGTTTTTGTACTTTTATGTTTCTAAAATAAAAAAAATAAATAAATAAAAGTCACATTCATGATAGAAAGGCAGAATAATCACGACCTAAAGAACTGAAATTCAGAATGGATGACAGGACAATAAGAACCAAGCTTGTAATCCCAGCAGTTGGGAGGCTGAGGCAGGATTGCCACGAGTTTGAGGCCAGCCTGGATTACAGAGTAAGTTCAAGATCAGCCAGGACTACATAGCAAGACGGTGTCGCAAAAAAAAAAAAAGAAAACCTAAAAAAAAGCAAACAAACAAAAAAGCAAAACAAGAACATATGGAACTGTTTTACTTCCAAGTTCTAAGGTACAAATGCATCACATGCAAAGGCACTAAAGCTGGTGCATTTAGGATCATAAAAACAATCTTTGGCAAAGGATTATCTCTGGGAACCATAAGTAGTTATTTATGCAAATGTAAAAGACAGAGAAATAGTATAATTTAAAGAAAATGTTATAAAATATAGAGAACTATGAACACAATTGGGTCCCTGACAAGACATCAAATATGCATGTGCTCAGCCGCGAGTGCTGGCTCTCTTCTTTCCTTTCCCTGTTATTTCAATGACTTTTCTTTCTCTCTTCGGAATTCTGTGACTCTCCTCAAATACATAGTTTAGGAGAATGAGGACTGAAAGGACAAATAAAATTATATAAAAATTATTTAAAACTAAAATTTGGAAATTCATGTGCAGTTTAAGATTGTTTCCCAATCAACAAATAATCAGAACTTTCCATCTAGCTCATATTGAGATTAATATTGTGAAGGCACAAGAGGGAAGGTGGTGAAGAAGACAGATCTGAACTCAAATCACTGACTTACTTTCCACTCTAAATCTTACTGTTATCTCTAATGGGTGCTAACAACAGAATCTACCTCACAGGATAGATGCGGACGGGAGACGAGGCATATATAACACACCTGGTGTATGCGCAGTGAACCCGCGTTATATAGTTGCTAGTCAAGTCTTTAAGTGGGAAAAACTAGAAATAAACAGATACACATCAGTATCATCAACATATATGTGAAATCAAGGGGCACGAGAAGGAGGGCAGGGAAAGGGCATGCAAGATTTTCTTAAGTAAAAAGGAGAGAGCTAAGGAAAGGGAAAGAGATTAGTATACACACTGAGGCAATACGAACTTGTAACATTCACTTGACATTAAAAACGAAAGCGTAAAGAACCGAGAAACAGGGAGATACAAGGCCGGAGGGCAGAAATAAGTTGTCAAACAGGAGAAATTCTAAATGTTTCCAATTCCTTTTTCCTATTTAATCTCCTTTGTCTTTAATTATTGTGGTTATTTTTACTTGCTAGATTTTAATAAATTTCCAAGAAAAAAGGAAAGTTCAATGTAGCTATAATATTTCAGAGAATATTAACACTATGTAGTTTTAATATTTGGAAGGTGAAGAAAAATTCCTCTGGTTGTAACATTGCTGTGTTAAATTAGGAGATGATTTTATTGATCCAAGAAAGTATCTCCAGGGAACACACTTAGGCCTTAAAGAAAAGGGTAGTTAGAAGACAGGGAGTCATTGAAGAGCTGCGAGCCCGAGGGAGATGACAGAATTTCCCCTAGAGATCTGCACGGCCTGCATCACTTTACGCACAGGCGCACCTGTCTGCCTTCGGGCACAGCCTAGCTGGGTCACCACCTTCCCGGCCACTCCGACTTCTACCAGCTCGCCTTTGGGTTTCTCTGGAAGACCTTCTCTGAGGGGCAAAACCTAAGCGGTCTGCAGTGGCTCTAGGCCCAGGGAACTGTGTACAAGAGCAACTCCTCTCTAATTTAAAAAAATAACCTTTAAGAACTCCTGAAGTGATAAACTTAGCATTGTCGGAAGATGCTTGAGCTCTGGATTCAAAGTGTCTAGGCCCTGATATCGATCCTGTCTGGTGGGTTTGTTTTCGCATAGGGAGATGGTAGGAGCTGCACAGGTCAGTAATCTGGTGGGGAGAATATATACATATTTCATAATCACTTTTCTTGCATGGTAATGGAATTGAACCCAGGGTTTTTTGCACTCCCATCTCTTTTTATTTTATTTTAAACCAGGGTCTTGTTAAACTGCCCAGGCTGGCCTTGAACTTGCAATCTTCCTGCTTTAGCATCCCAAGTGGCTCAGGTTATAGGCATGCACCAGCACACTCAGCTTAATAATTACTTCCAATAAATGTCATAATGTTTATATACAACTGTATTTACTTATTATGTTACATATTTCTTCCTTTATAGACTAGGCATGTTTCTAAACCAAAGAAAAGCTCAGAAATACACCCTGCAGCGCTGAGTTCCTGCAACTAAGAAGTCTGTCTGTGGCTTCTGAGTCTTTTGGTTTGGTGAGAAAACGGGAACTTTGGTGTTAGCCATGGACTCTACAGATGTTAGGCAGTCACTGGAATTCTGTTCTTTCTGCCTGAGCTGAACTATGGAGAGTCTTTTTGCCTGTAAATACAGGACATACTAGTTACTGCATTTGGGTCATCCACAATTCTCAATACCATGCAGTATGCTTTAAAAATTTATCAACAAAACTTAAACAATATCCAAATTGTGGCTAAATAGAGTGTAGGGAGCTGGCTACATGTGGGTTCTGAAAAATGCGGCTTCTTCACAGGGTTCATGGAGCATTAAATAAGATAATAGAATGAAAATGCTTTTCAAGCTGTGGAGCAGTATCCTGATGCTGGATGTTGCTGTTAAAATAGATGCTGGCCCTGGGAATGTGCTGTTTAATAATAAAAACTGGCTGGCTCTGCTGTTGGAACTTCATGACTCTGAGCAACTGAGATGAGAAAAGAGGAGAAAGCATTTTGAATGAAATTTTATTGTAAAAGTTCTCTTTTCCCATCAAATTCATTGTCAGTGCTTGGACTGCTTAGCTGGATAGTAAAATATACTTGACATAGCGATACGAACATAACACATTCTGTACTTGTTTTATACCCTGCAACACTGTTGCCAGTCTGATGGATAGAGCTAGCAAAGAGCATTAGTAACAGACTTCAGTGATAAATTTGGAATGATTTCAAAGCTGCAGATTTTACACATTGTTCATAGGCAAGTCTTCCATGTACTAGGCAGGCAAGATGTCATCAAGGGGCCTTCTGTCACCCTTGCAGAGCTTCCCCCCCCCATCTTGCTTAGAAATGCTAAAACTGTAGGTTGTTCAAATTGGAGGGAGCAGTGAATGGAAAAATAATTCATTTTCACCACAATTCATTGAGAATAGAAACCAGTATTATTTACCTCTGTATGTTGCCCTGTTTTTCCTCTCCATCTAGCTCTAGTACCTGGTACAGGATCAGGTGTAAGGTAATGCAATTTGTTCGTTGTATGGGAGAACTTTACACATGGATGTAATGATATGAAAAATAATACATAAATAACAATAACCAACGTCTACCAAGCTTATGTCCCATTCACTTCCCTAAGCAACTCATCCCGTGGTAACTTCTCTAATCTTCACATCAACACTTTGGGTAGGTTACTATTATTACCCATGAGAAAAGCCGATAAAAAACTGGAGCACACAGACTTTAAACAAGTTGTCAGTGGTTACCAAGTGGTGAAGACAATCATCAAATCCAGTTCCACTAAGCTCTCAAGCCCTAGCACCACCCAGGCCACCCTTCACCACAGCACTGTTCCAGCAGTATTGTAATGGACTTGTATTCAACTAAGAAAGTTTTAGGTCTGAAAAATATGGAATAAACTCAGATCATATCTTGAACTTAGGTTTTAAATTTAGGAAGCCAAGGAAGATTCTTAGCTAGTGGGGAATTCTATAACATGCCCACCTGTAGGATTTACTACAGTCTGTTTTACATTAAACTGCCATACCTGCACTGTTCAATATAGTTGTTTCTAGTTACCTTTGACTATCAATTTAAATAAAAATTCAGTTCTTCAGTTGCAGTACTCCTCTTTAAGTGCTCAGTAACTGTATATGGTTAGTGGTAACTATTTTAGGCGATGCAAAATAGAACATTTCCACCATCACAGGAAATTTTATTGGTCGGCACTGCTCTGTGTGCTGTCTTTGTATTAGTAGATTTGTTTGTTGTTGTTTATGGGATTTTGCTAAATGCTCAGAATTTTCCTTTAAAAATAACAGGTCTACCACCAAAGTTTAGTGAGTGCCTGCAGGCGATTCATGGTTCACCAGGATCAAACTCAAGAGAGTTTTTTGTTTTGTTTTGCCTTTTAGGATTTCCCAAGCCATCATAGCTAGGGTCTAAAATCATCCAAGGAGACAGAGGAATAATTTTCAAATATCTGAATAAGTTCACTAGCTGTTTATGGAGAACTTTTACATTGAAACTGGAATACCGCTACAATGATTCTTTAGAGTTCCTCATCACAGAACAAGTGTAAATGAAAGACTGAAAACTGGGGTGGAGGCCCCAAAAGGGACAGGTGGACAGGACTGGAAGTTTACCAAATCATCAACATCTCAGGCAACTTCTCAAGGACTGTATTATAGACAACCAGAACAAAGGCACCTCCAGATGCAATATTAGATTTTAATAGGGAAATAATTAAACCCAAATTGGTTAGAGATTCTATTGTTTTGTATTTATTTGTTTGTTTAGAGACAGAGTCTTGCTATGTAGTGCAGGCTCGGCTTCCACCTGCTTATGTAGTCCAGGCTGGCCATGAACTTGCAGCAATCCTCCTGCCTCAGCCTCCCAAGTGCTGGAATTACAGGCATGTTCCACAATGCCCAGCCTTAATTTTTTTAAAGTACTGATTTAAACAAGATGATACCCTAGAAAACATATGATACTTTTGAGCTTTACCAAAAACAGAAATTTGAAATTGTCAAAGATCAATAATTTTTCACTTGTCTCTTGTTTCAGTGGGTAAATGTGACCTTGTGCTACAGTGTAATCTGTATCTATTCTTTAATTATTTATTGAGGTGGTTCCATTTCAACTCCCAATAAGTAGCTGAAATTTGCAGACTACTAAAGGGTTTTTGAAACATTCCATCTGTGCAAAGTGAGGATGACAAGGAAAAAAAATCAATAAATATTAAAAATGTATCCTAAGTGTTAAAAAACAACAATAACGGTACAAGATAGTTCTCATGGAAAGAAAAATAAATGCAGAATAATAAACTATTTGAGACAGAAAGCAGTATGCAGTCCCTCAATACCAAGATAAATCTACAAGGAACAGAATTTAAAGTATCTAGCTGATCCCTTAAGAAATTATAAATTATAATTTGAATTTATTACAAGTGTAAATGTTTTCAACACATATGTTGCTAAAAAGCTGCATATGAACAGTTTTTAGGAAGTCAACGTTTAGTAATCACCAACAGAAGTCACAATTTGAATGCGCATTGGTTGTTTGCAAAGTACAGAATCCTTCCAAAATGCTAGTAATCACTCTATTGTTGTACTAGCTTGTTAATTTGCTTTTCTTGTGTGTTTCAATGTCTGGTACTGGTTGATTTATTAGCTATCAACTTTCATAGTACTTAGTAAATCTGGCTGAATAGTTAGTGTTTGTGTTGGACTTAAAAAATAAGCTAACCAAACTTGTTAAAACTGTATGTAAAATAGTAGTTAGATTTTTACAAAGGCTTGAAGAGTCTTTTATGGGTCAGTGGAGAATTTTGTTTTGTTTTTGTGAAGTGGGAGGTCTCACCATGTTGCCTAGGTTGGCCTCTAACTACTTGGTCAACAAACCTCCAGCTTTAGCTCCCCCAGTAGCTGGTAATACTATGCCCGGGTGATTGATTAATCTGTGAGGTTTTTGTATGTGGACCCTCACATGTCTATGGGTATGTGAGAACATTTCCCCCCTTCATTTTCTGTTCTTTACCTTTATTCTAAATAACTGCCAATTCATGTGTGTGAGTGTCTAGCTGTTCTAAACTGTAGTATTATCTACAAATTGAATATCTTATAAAGTGGGGGGGGCAGGAAAGACTACCCTATCCCAAGAAACTAGGAAATGCCAGTGACCTTTTAACCTGATATGTTGCTTGTGACAATTTTTTTGGGTGGAGGCAGAATTGTTTCTAGTGACTGCTACTTCTGAAAGGACCGAGGGTGACATACACATCACAAGCTTCCCTTAGTGAATCCTTCCCTTTAAGGAATCTTATTTGGGTGTTGAACTTACTTTTTATTTGTGGTACCAGGAGTCGAACTCACAACCTGGTGCTTGCCAGGCAAGTGCTGTGCCACCTGAACTTACTTTTACATTAAACCTAATACCTTTATTGTATCACTAATGCTTAAACTTATAAATGATCTCTTTTTTCTTTTTTTTTTCCAGTACTTGGAATCAAACTTAGGACCTGGCACTTGCCAGGCAGGTGCTTGTGCCACTGAGCTACTTCCCCCACCAAATGATCTCTTTAACCTGATTGTTTTTTCACTCGATGAGAAGCTTATTGAAGGTAAAGATGATCTCGTTCCTGTTTTCTCAGAATATTCCAAGGAATCAGTCATTAATAAAAATGTCTCATAAACTAAAAAATCAAGGTTTTAAAACTGCCTTTTAAACATTTCCCCAAACTCTTCCATGTTTCAACTGTTTTGGAGTGTGTGTTGTGTGTGTGTGGTGTGTGTGTGTGTGTGGTGTGTGTGCGTGTGTGTTACTGAGGACTGAACTCAAGGTCTTCCACTGAGCTACAAACCTAGCCTCTCCCCCAACCCCTTTTTGAGACAGGTTCTTGCTGAGTTGCCCAGGCTGGCCTCCAACTTGTGATCCCTCTGCCTCAGCCTCCCAAGTAGCTGGGGCTATAAGCATGCACCTAGCTCTTAGCTGATGCTCCTGAAGTCTGAAATTCCAGAATTTGGGCACTACGATTTTATAAATGCCAATCTTTATTCTTCAACACTGATGGGTCGAAAAAGTCCCAGGCTGTAATCCTAAAGCAGGGCTCATACTTCGTGAGTCACCTCAGTTGTCCTTTCATTGACTGCCACTGTACTGCAGCTTTCTTTTTTCAAGATGATCACCCAGAATTATGCTCCAAATGTCACTCCTCCCTGGTTGTGCATTAAGGGGAAGACACTGTTTTCTGTTTCATTACTAGACACCTTCTGAGGCTATACAACATGTTAGTGAGTTAGCCATAGGCAGAGACAGAAGATTTCATCAGTGAGTAATCTACCATTAATGTTAGGTTACTTCCAGGACTATGATAAGTCAGACCACAGTGAAGCCCAGTATATTATAAGGAGTTGTTATCCCCATGTTTATATTTACTACTTTAGGTTTGTGATGTAGTATAATTAGAAAGAATGTAAGTTTTCAAGTCAGAAAGACTTTTAGTCCTATCTTTGCCCCTTGGCAGCTGTGAAGTCTTAAACAACATTCGGAATATGAACATTTGGAATACTCCTTCCTTGCTTGTATGTAGCATACAATAAACCTCCACTTGGGGGGTTGTTGTAGGTGCAAATCAAACTAATAGGTGTTTTACTGAATATTTACTATGGAGATGACCCCCAAAGCTTTCTCTCTGTTATCTTGGCATTTCTTACCTGAAAGAAGTTTAATTTCTTTTTGTGTATGTGTAAACTTAATCTTTTACGTTTAATTTCTTTTTGAGACAGGGTCTTGTTATGCAGTTCAGGCTGGCCTTGAGTTCACTTTGCAGCCCAGGCTGGCCTCAAACTTGCCATGATTCTCCTGCCTCAGCCTCCTGAGTGCTGGGATTACAGGTGTGTGCCACCATGCCCAGCTTAAGAAGTTTAACTTCAAACAGCAAAATTGGAAGATTTCACTCTGTACTTGCATTTTCTGTTTTTTCCCCAAAACTATGAAATAAGATTTCTAGTTAAACATGGTGAACATTGAACGCAAACATTTTACCCTTGCCCAACCCTACACTGAACTCCAGGAAGACGAGAATTAAGAAAAGATACAACTCAAAATAATATAGATGAATCTCAAAAGATTCTAAGAGAAAATCTAAAAAGGAAAAATACAAAAGACTATGTCCTGTGTGATTTCATTTATGTGAACTACATTTATGGAAAAGATGAAATTACATGGTCAGAAGAGAGATCAGTGTTTAGCAGGGCCAGAGTGAGGATAGGAGAGGTCTGACTTGGGCTTTTCAGCCCTGCCCCCGCAACTGCAACACTGAGGTAGGCAAAGGCATTCTGAAGGTCAGGTCCCTCTCCGCCCTAAGCTATGTCAGAATTGTCCATATACATGAACGGGCTTCCAAGGACACTGGCTGGTACTTTTCCTGACACTTTCACTGGGGTGTCTTTGACAAACCATGAGGCCCATTTAGCTGTGTATGGTGTGGCAAGCTTTGTTCCAATGCAGTCACAATGTTTTATAGTTATAACTTGCTATATTTATATGTACATTAGAATTAATTTTATACTCAGAATCATTTAACACACATTAAGACAGAAATACCTGTGGGTGCTTCTAAAGGAAAATTAATAACCTTGAATTTAGAGAATAAAAGGAGGAAAGAGTTCAGCACAGTCAAGGTTACAGGTCTTGAGAATCTGAAAGCCATCCCTAGAGATTCCCATGCCAGAATCTGTGCTGGGTTGAGGGCTGAGATCCAGGGGTTAGTGGTGGCAAAATGTTCAGGAAAGGAGACATTACTACATCCACAGGGCTCACCAGTCAGTACACACTCAGCTTCTGCGCTCTCTGTGTTATTTCCCAAAGCAAATCAAACAAGAGCATCCTTCCCACATAAGCTTTAGAGTCTCTCCTCCCTTTAAGGTTTTCCTCCTTCCCAGGCACACTTTTAAGATTAACTTTTTCACCCTGTTTTATGGGATGAGGTTTTGTTAGCAATATATCCACCCCACATGCATTTCTTCTAGGATTCATTTCTCCTTCCCCACGCCTGATTTCTAACCCCCTCCTTTTTTTTGTCTTTTTGAGGCAGGGTCTTGCTATGCATTTCAGACTGGCCTTGAGCTCACTTTATAGCCCAGGCTGGTCTCCAACCTGGCACGATTCTCCTGCCTCAGCCTCCCAAGTGCTGGGATTACAGGCATGTGCCACCATGCCCGGCTGATTTCTAACTTTCATTGAAGGATTTTCCCCAGAAAGGCTTTTTACTTTTGTTCGTAGAAAAACATGGAGGTCCATCAGTGAGACTGGGTATTGTAGTAGGGCATTCATTCAGCCTCACTAGACTAAAATGGACTGAACAGTAAACATTAAAATACGAAGCCAGGTGCTGTGATGCACACCTGTAATCCCTGTATGTAGGGAGGCTGAGGCAAGAGGATCACAAGTTTGACTCCCATGAGGGATTCAGTTTTTTTTTTTAAGTTTTTATAAAGTCTGGGGATGTAGCACAGGGGGAGAGTGGCCCTGGTTTCAAAACTCAATATCAAAAAATTGTTTCAAATATGAAAATAAGCTAGTTATTGTGGTACACATTTATAATACCAGGTAGTGAGGAGGCTGAGGCAGGAGGAGCACTTGAATCCGTGTTTGAGATCACCTTGGGCAACATAGTAAGACCTGTATCTCCATAAAAACCATTATGGGAAATCACAAAATCCTTACACCTCGTCTACTATATGGCTTCTCCTCATAAATACTGGAATGACACTAGGGGTAAGGTGGTGCATGTCTTGTACTAAAAATCTTAGAATTAACCAACCTAAAATACCTTCGGCAATCCAAGCTTTGGGATTAAGGGCTTTTCCCTTTATCCTACATATGTCTAATTCCCTTGGACAAAATTAGACAGCAAGTTCGGCTCTGGGCACAGAGGTACTGAAAAGATAGTAAGATTATTTTTAAATCCCAGTAGCTTCAGATTTTGATTTATTATCTTTTTCTCACTTTCCTTACAAGAAAAGCAAGGAAAAAAAGGCTGAAATTTTGCAGTAGCTCGGATTTAGCTGGAGAGTTTAAGCATAGAATAGAAATGAATTTGGCATGCTTCTCCATATGCCTTTCGCGTTACTGGCTTTCATTCAAGCCTTTTCTTGACATGGCTGTGTAATTTAATTAAGGGAGGTGCTACAAAAAGAAACACCCGAGGACTAAATTGCTAGCTAGAAATGGCTAAATTGAGAGTAAACGTTTCCCTGGGCTTCCTGTTTTTCTGACTTCAAACTGTTTTGGATAATTTTTCCTGGTGACTCTGGGAGCCTCTTAGGCTTAATTTTTAAACTCTTCTGCTGTGGGACTCTCACTGAGCTTTCACTCAGAGTGATAATATTGTATAATTCTGGAGGGGTGGCTTCAATCCTACTGTTAGCTCTGGTTTTATTCTCTCTCTTTAAGGACGATTCTCAAAGTCAAAAATATTTCCAACAGGATCAACTGGCGCCAACTGGCTGTTTCACCTTAGGAAATCAGCGCAGGGCTTTAAATGCACAAGGCAATCCTGTACAGGGACTGGAACAGTCCTTCCGGTTCCCTCATTCGGTAAACACGTGGTGTTACAGTGTCGTGGGTGATGGAAGAGAGACAGATCAGACCCGGAGGTAAACAAATGACTACAGTGGATGAAGAACTGAACTTCCGGGCGCACGATGAGCCATGGCACAGTGGGCGGAGCAGCAACAAACCCCAGGAGTATCAGGGGAAGATTTTACAGAGGAAGAGACTTGCACAGCGCAGCAGGGCCTTGCAGCAAGTACGCACAGAGAGAGAGCGGAAGACGAGGGGCAGATTGGGATGACTCTGGAAGCAGACAAAATTCTTGACAAGGAAAACCGTATAAGGAAACGAATGGAGGACAAGCAGACCAATGGCATTTTCTGAGAACAGCGAACAGTGTGGAACAGTACGAACACGAGGTGGGCAGAGAGCCGTGATCGGGCGGCTGTAACTGCAGGCCGGCTCCACATCACGGAAGGTTTGAATGCTGGACTTGCAGGTCTCTTTCCTCTGATCAAAATAATTTGGCCCCATTAAAAAAACATCACCAATTATATATGCAATGATTAGAAAGCTGTTTTCAAGACTGTAGTAATTGGAGCGAGTAAAATGTGTAGCTTCTGAATTGATGTAATTGCAATAAATAATGCACATACGGGGTACATCTTATTAGCTAAATAGCACTTCGGGGGGCACAGAGTTGAGGCACAGGTCCCCATGAATCACTGACTGCCAATGACACATTCTTCACAACTAGTTCGCCAAAGCGAACAGTGGCCATAAGCGTGCTTGCTGCCTTTGAGAAAAAAAGAGGCGCGGTGTGAGAAGTACTCAACGTATCAATGTGCACTGCTGTGAGAGCGCCGTCTAGTCTCAGAGCTTATGACAATTTTACACATTGCGTGTAAGCCTAGCTATACAATTTGGAAGGCTGGTACAAAAAGAACGTGGAAGATTCCGCGTTCAAGAACTATTAAGATCCCAGCCAGCACGCAGAAGAAGGAAGCAAGAGGATCACCAGGGGCTGGAGGCCAGCTTGGGCCACATGGTGGGTTCAAGGCCAGCGTGAAATGCATCGTGACACCCTGCCTCAGAAAGACCGACAATTTTAGGAAAGAACTAGTAAGAATTTCAAGGTGAAGACAGCCCGGCATTACGCGAAGCCCAGGGCTGGGCGTTTCCTTACACAGCTTTCCTTTATCTCCACTTTGCCTCTTTAATTTTTATTGTGGAAAACCATACACCGATAGAAGTTACACAGCAGTGAATCTAGCCTCGTTGTCAACTTTAACTTTTAATGATAATCTACTCTGTTTCCACGGCCTGACAAATTTAAAGCAGCTCTCACCCTCAAGCTTTCGCCGCTAATTCACCCCCGAAGTGGAGTGGGTCCATCTCCACCGCTGTGCTTCCTCCTCGCCTTCCCTGGCAGTGGTGACCACGTAAGAGCGCTTTTCAGAGAAGGGCCAAGCCCTCACCTGTTCTGATAATGCCATCTTCGGCACTCTGAAGACTCAGGCTGTCCCCTCAGGCTTGCGTGTTCCGATTTCTTTCTTCAGAGTACGGGAAGGTAACAAGTGCTGAACTATACTCAGTATTTAACCTAAAGCTGGTGCATTATTTAGGCTACTTTCTGTTTTGTGGAGTGTTTAAGTATGGCTGCTCCTGCTGCTCCCGAGGTTGATCACTGCGACAGGAGCAGGTAGTTACTTGCTGAGCACCTACGTCAGAGATGGCGAACCTTCTGGGGCTTTCCATGATAACAAACAGCCAGCTACGGCGGACACATGCCAGAGGTTCGCCACCACTGATCTATGCAGTGTGCCGGACATTTACAGTCCTGAAAAGTCATCAGCAGATGGGTCCATTGCTATCTGACTTCCTTGTTTTTTATATTTTAGGCCTATTCTTTAGCACCTTCCTCAAAGCAAAGTATCTTCCCCAGAAGAAAAGGAAAGGAAGAAGGAGAAAAGAAAAGCTCGAGTGGAACAATTTTGCTTACGTGTTAACAGACCTGGTGAAAAAAAACTGTTAAGTGACTTTTTGAAAGGATTTGAAACAATCGTGTAGTTACACCTTCTGTATTATCTGTATATTTTATTTATTCTCCTGAACTTTATTGGATAAATTGGTCATTGACTTTGTCTGAATCATTAAGTTGGTCATTTTAGGTAATAAAATCAGAAGGATTTTTATCCTATTTTATTACCCCATTTTTGGTTCTGTTTTCCAGATTTATTGAGGTATAATTAACAAATAAAATTATATTTATAGTCAGGATAAATTGGCAAATGAAAATAGAAACACTAAAACACAAAGTTTACTACAGCTATAAATTCTCAACAAATTAGTGAGTATGCATATTATGCTCAGTCTTGTGCTTCATGCTATATTTAAAAGATTCATATTTAAAAAGATTAAAAAGATTCATATATTTTAAAAGATTTGTAATTGTTAGTGTAACATCACCACTGAATAACCTCAGGTAATATCAGCCTGTGGCCCTGAATCAGTCATGGAGATGGCTACAGGATTTGGCTTAGAGCAGGGTTAATACCTTTAGACTTCACCAGTTTCAGAGTAGAAGCTCTAAAGATGCTCTCAACATATCCAAATTTGACTTGTTTCATTAGATTATCACTGTTTGCTTTAATTCTACTAATTCTTTAATTCTGCTAATAATTTCCAAAGCCCTATGTAAGTAAAGTTTGGAACACTGTTTTTCTTTAACTACATTTTGCCATTTTTTTTTTGTTTTACTTGGGAAGACTATGCATGAGAATAAGGAAGGTTTTTCTTTTCACATACGTAAGATATACTATCTAGTATCTCAGGATGTTTTGCCTTCTGAACCACAGCTTAACAGCATTAGCAAAAGTATTACAACCGGAGGGGCACTGAGCAGCAGCTGAGTCAGTCTGATAATGCACACTGGGGAAAGCCCTTGGAATTCAGAGGCACAATGCCCAGCTGGAGAGACAAATCTAATCTGTGCTAATGATGCCCCCCTCTCTCTTTCCTATCAGGTCCGGGCTTTTTACACATGCGCACATAATTATGTATGCACACTCAGAGTCCAGTGAAGCCAAACAGCACAGCAGCCAGGGTTAAATTACACAGGAGGACGTCCAGGCGTCACCTGGCCTGGACATCCTGTCTAATAAATGCCGTCCGTGGGTCACATTGTGGAGCTGTTAAAGATTTTAAGGTTTCAGAGATACCTGCAACTAAATAATAAAACTCAAGGCTGACAATATTCTGGTTTTTATTACAAGAAAGTATAATAAGCCTGGCTTCTTAAGTAGATTAACTTTAAAAATACATGTTAGAAGACACTAGGCTTTGTTCTACATAGAACTTGGGGCTGTTGACAAGAATGCACACAGGACACTAGGTAAAGAAGAGAAAGAAAAATATGAACAAAATGTCAAAAAAATCCAAGGGAATGTATGCAGTAATCAGTAGATAAAATAAAAATAACTTGGATATTGACAACTTTTAAAGACAGTTCATAAATTTGGACCAGAGCTTTCAGCGAACCAAAGTAAAGAGAAAGGCAGTTACTCACGCAAGATCAAAAATGTACTGATTGTACAGGAGAAATTCTCTTGGTATGAAAGCCCGAGAGCCCTTGCTTTCATTGACCGGCCCCAAATGAGGAAGATAAAACCATCTCAACAATCTCCCCACGGTATGTAAAGGGGTATCTTTCCTAGGATAATTTTTAAGAGTACTGTGCCTCTGTATACAAAGCGATATTCCCAAAATTCCAGAAAAGTAACACTTACAGTAAGAGATCCCAAGTGAACAGCATTTTGAAAGTCTGATTTAATGCAGAGGGTGGGGGCTACATCTCCTCCAGGAAACCTCCCTTGGCCCTTATTTATCACACTCAAGCTTTCGAAACCACAGAGCAGCTAAAAAGTATAGGTTATATTCTCTTGCAAGGACCTGGAATGCAAGTGTTCTGAGTTCCTACCTAGGAGGTAGATCCATAGGCCTTAACCATCATCTAAGAAGAAAGAGCTGACACCCTCCAATGAAAATTCAGGAATCAGACCAGAATGTGTGCCTCAAATTTTCATTTCCATGTGGAGTTATGCCAAGAAAAAGAAGTCCAGTCATGTGGTTGTTTATTGTTGACTACAATGCACAATGTCATTTATGCTCTGATAAAACTTTACCTTTTAAAAATATTTTTAGTGAGTCCAAGTTTGTGCTTTTATATAAACTCTTTTGCAAATAGCATTAGTTATTTTAAAAAGAGGGAAGCAATTTAATAGTTAATATCTCTGCTGCTTTCCAGAAGTAAATAGGAAGTGGTGGGGGAAGGAGTCACCATCTGGGGTCATAAATCCCCATCCTACGGCACAGTAATGGACAGAGGGCTGATCCCTGAAGCTCCCCCAGGAGATTCCCTCTGTCAGCGCAGTCATCCAGAGATGGAGTGAAGGGAAGGGCAGCTCCGTGTGCAGACAGGGGACTCTGCCACAGCAGCAGGCCCCGCGCCCCCCCCCCCACTTTTACAGGAATTCCTTAGTACAGGAAATCAGAAAGAAAACCCTCACACTTCAAAATAAGCAATCAGAGAGGAATTTATGGCTCAGAGAGCTCTGGCCAGATAAAGTCCTCAAGTGAGAGAGAACAAACAGTAAGTTTAGGGCTGTTTCATTTATTTCTGGTCAACTCGCACACCTAACAGGGTGATGTTATTCACTATAAAATGAAAAGTATGAATGAGAATTAACCTGGCAAGAAACTGCACCGCTGTGCATGTGTGTGCTTGTGGGAACTCACACAGCCCACAGTGAGGGGGCCTCAGGGCTGGATCTTCTCTTCTGCCCGTACTACAGGCTAAGCACTTAGCTGCCTTGGCCTCGTTCCCCCAAATGGGATACGTTCAAAGATGGCACAGGGAGACAGAAGAGGACAAGACAGTAACAGCAAGAAGAAAAACAGTCCAGAAATTCAAATTTATCAAAACACAGAGGTGCAAAAGGAATCACCAGGCTCTTCGGCAAGGGAGAGAAACAAGGCAGTGCTGGTGAGAGGCGAAGAGAGATGCAGAAGGCAGGGCTGCAGAGGGAGACTAAAGGGCTCCTTTGCTCTTTGGACAGAGAACCACAAAGGGTAACTTCAGGTGGCAACGTGATTAGATTTGGAAGATGATTCTGTTTCAGGCGGGAGGGAGGTGGCAGGTAGAAACAAAGCTAGTAGAGAGAATGGGAAGAATATGAGAGATATTTAGAAGTCAGGACATAGGGGCTGGAGTATGGGGTGGCAAGAAAGAATTTCCTGGTGTGGAGGACTGGACGCCACTAGTCAAGGTCCAAAATCTGGAAGAGCTGCAAGTTTCAGAACTGCGGAGAGGAGGTAGTAAGTTACGGTTACACTTTCACATACTCTATTAGGAAAGGCAGCTGGAAGCAGAATAAGGGAATAGCTAAACTGGAACTGGGACAAAGAACTATAAATACTGCTGGAAAGAGATACAAGGGAAAAGTTTCATATCATTATCATACTTGGGTCAGGAGAGTTATAAATTTGTGGGCTCACTTTGTCCTTAGCTTGGCAATCAATATTATTCCTTTTTCAAAGGTAATTTTACAATTTTTCTTTGTTTCTTTTTTCTCCCTTCCACAACACTAGCGTGCATGAACAACCTCCTGTACTTTCCTCAGTCCAACAGCGTCTGACCCTGTGATCTCTCCAACAAATCAGTGATGGCTAAAGGATGCAGTGGTGAACAGGGAGAGCACACTGCGGTGCTTCCACTGTGAAAGCCACCTCAATTCCTCTAGCTACACAGCTGTTCCTCAGTACGCATGGTGGATACCCAAATCCCACAGATCCTCTAATCCACAGATGCCCAAGGCTCATACAGAAAGACGTAGAATTTGCATATAAAATATGCATATCCTCTTGTATACTTTAAACCATCTTTAGATTACTGATAATGCCCAATGCAATAAAAATACATGCAACTATAATAACTGTTACAGTGTGTTGTGTAGCGAAGAAGGACCAGGCAAACTAATCTGTACATGCTCAGTACAGACACATCTCCTCTAGGGTTAACTACATTTTCAAACTACAGTTGGTGGAATCTGTGGATACAGAATCCTCAACAATGGACAGCTAATCACATATACCTTTATTATTTCACTGTCTCTTTAAAAAGTGATGGTGTCTTGCTATGTTGCCCAGGCTGGTCTTGAACTCCCAAACTCAAGTCCCGCCTCACTGCCTCTGCCTCCCAAGTAGCTGGGACCAGAGGCACTGCATAACCACCCCTTGCTTTCACTGCTTTACCCAAACTTTAAGTCTCCAAAACAGAAAGAACACTTTCTCCCTCTGAGTTCTAATATCCATCAATAATTAGGACTATCTAATGTGGCTACCACTGTTCAAAGGCATGTCAGAGCACGTACCTTGTCATGAATATCAAAGTATATTTTGCACTGACCCTAAGTGAGAGTTGAGGTCCCCAGAGAAAATTATTTCGATTCCATATAACCTCAGAGGATGTAAAGAATGAGTGTGCGAGTGTAAGCAGGAAGTCACTACCACAGTTCTGCAAGCCTTTCCCAAGTTCTTGCTACATGCAGAGTATAGTACTGTTGTATAAAGCTAAGTTCCTTATTATTTTTTGATATGCCTGACATAGTTTATAGTTTGAAAAACAGCCAAGTAAGCAAGAAACAGCTCCTGCTCTTGGGAAGTCAAGTTTAATCTAGCAGGGAGATGGCAGTATCTAATACAGGAGACAATTCCCAACACATTAGTCCTAAATGAAGGCAGACTGCGATCTCTGCCTATTATAGAGGTACAAAGTACGGTGAGATAAAACAAGGAATAGATTAATCTTTCTGCCTTTGGGAAACAAGAGGCTGGCCATCTGTCTTCGCAGGGGTAGGGGATTAAAAGTCTAAACTTGAGGGGGGAATTTTTTTTTTGCACATGCATCTGATAAACCTCAAACAAATAATTTTGCATCTATCACTACAAAGGCATTAAGGCTAGCCCAGGAGATCACAGACCCCAAAATGCTGCCAGGTCCCTTCACTAAGGCTCCTGGATATTTCTCAAACAGACAGTCTTGCTTGTCAGTTCTTTACATCCCATATTTGTACTGCTCCTCCCCCGTCTGCGCCAAGTCTGTCCAATTATCCCCAAACCCTCTCAGTGTCTGGTAGCTTTCCTCACGTCCAATCAGTGCTCTGCCTCTACCCTTAGTACTGCTACTCCTAGAAGACAAGGGGCTGACCCGAAAGCTTCCTACCAGTAATTTCACAGCACAAAAGGCTGCAGATTCCCTTTAAGTGCAGCCCTTCCAGAAGGCAGGGGAAGCCCAGTGACCTTTCAAAATCTCCCTGGCATATGCGCCGGCTCTACTCCAGTCTCATTTGCATTGCCACTGACAGGCCCAGGACCGATAACACTCCATGTCCCACATGTCAGTCACACAAATGTGTTTTTGTGGGGTTTTTTTTCCTGGCTGTATGAAGTCCTACTGGAAGCAGAGAGCTTCTCAGGAAGTTTAAGGAGCTCTTTGTATGTAACTAACAGAAAAGACTTTGATTTTCTCCATCAAAATCAAAATAAGTTTGTCTAAAGTGCAACATAAATATTTGCTAGGCTAAAATATGTTGCATGCTCACAGATTAATATACTGCAGAAGAGCATTTAATGCGACACTACATTTATGACTTCAGCAATTTTGCAGTTTAATGATTTGGAAAGAAGTTATGATGAATCGGGAGTCCCAGCTGTGACATAAATTGTTTGGCCTTAGGCAAGTCACTTAACCTCTCTGAGCCTCAATTTGCTCATCTGCAAATTGAAGGAATTGAACTAGAATAATCTCTAAGGTCTTTTAAGCAGTTTTTAAAAAAATTCCATGAATATGGGGAATCAAAACAATCCAAAAATGGAATAGAATATCTCACAACAGATTAGCTCCCCACCCCTGGAAACACATACATCAGAGAAGTTGTACAAAGGATTCTTAACTTGATAAAGAGGATTGAACCAAACAAATAACCTTACTATGCCTTTCAAGAGTAAGATTCTGGAATCTTCCTGCTTAGTTCTGGAGACCATGAAAGAATTAACAGATGAAATTAATTTAATAGTAAAGCAAGGGAGGAAATACTATTCTGGGGGTGCAGTGAATGTTTGAGGTAATGTTAACAGAACAATGAGAGGTACAGCAAGTCACGGCACAGCTAACGGGGATTGTTTGTCTTGGGCCAGGTTGTTGGGTGGTGTAAATAACTGCAAATACAACACCCAGCAATGGAAAGGTCTCCAGGCTTCTAGTCGTTACAAATCGAGCACCCAGGGTTACACAGGGTTTCATCACAGAAACTTAGAAAACATCAAGGGAGGGAAGAAGATCACAGTTCATTTTCCTGTGTTTGAGTCATACAGATGTACCCTATAGCAGGAGGGCCCCACTGGCATGTGGCCTTAGGGATCTACACCAAAATAGTGGTAAATAATAGTCACTGTCATCTTGGATCTGTATGTTAAATTGTGTTTTGAAAGTGATTTCATATACTTTAATTTCATTTAAGTCTCAGAATAGTCATGGCAGGTGGGCAGAGCCAGCAATACTGATTCTCCTTTGTTGTTGTTCATTTTGCTTTTGCGACAGGATCTTACTATGTAGTTCAGGATGGTCTTGAACCTGCTGTGATCCTCCTGCCTCAGCCTTGCAAGTGCTGGGACTATAGGCGTGCACTACTATGCCTGGCTATTGATTCTTTTTTGAGGAAAATCGAGGCTTTGTGACATATCATTTCCTCAATGAAAAGTACCCCAAATCCTATTATATTTCTTTTGACCCCTATGAATGATTTTGTTACAAGAGGTCTGGGAGGATACATCTTTTTTTTATGATTTCAGTATATTTGTATGTATTCAGGAAATGGCAGAGAAAATGTTGATTCCAAATTTTAGGAAATATAGTTTTAACGTTTTTTTTGGTACCAAGAATCGAACTCACAACCTCGCGCTTGCCAGGCAGGCACTGTGCTGCTGAGCTATATTCCAGGAAATACATTTTTTAAAGAGAATCAATAATGATTCTGAACTGTAGTGATTCTGTTCGTTTTTTTTTTCCGAGCTACCAGAGATTGAACCCCAAGCCATCACACTAAACTACATCCCGTCTCTTTTTATTTATTTTGAGAAAGGATGTCACCGAGTCACCAATTTGCCCAAGGTTGGCTCAAACTTGTAATCCTTCTGCCTCAGCCTCCCAGAGTGTTGGGATTACAGGCACTGCCACCACATCCAGCTTGTAATATTTCTAAGAGCTGAATTACAAACAGATGTTAAGTTGGTAATGCCTGTTGCATCTGAGAAGTAATAAGGGAGACCAATCCACTCTAACAAACCAAACCTAACTGAGGTTGCCATCGAGCAGTGTCATTCTGGAAGCATGATAATATTAAAGCTTAGGATACTGTAAAGAAAAGGAGAAAAGTCAATATACCAGGAAGAAGGAGAGAAAGTAAAGTATTTGAAATAGGGGATAAACATATCAAGAAACAGGATCTTTTTCCAGAAATTATATTGAAAAAGCTACATTTAGAATGCCAAAGAATTAAGCAAAAGCATTGTGTGCTAAATATATGGCTCATGTTCAGATAAAGGCATTTTGGGCCATGAGGTAAGCATTTCAAAGCTTTACATCTCATGAGAAAAAAAAGCCAACATCTGCTAAAGCATCTATTATATTTTTTTTATCATTTATCTCATTCAATTATTTGTACCTTTTGTGTGCATCTGGGATGGAACACAGGGCTTCACACATGCTAGGCAAGCGCTGTACCACCGGGCTCCCCACTCCAGCCTTCAGTGGTTACTTCTTCATGGAGGTCAGCACAGTAGTATGACTTCATAGATGAGAGAGCTAAAGTGAAGAGATACTACAACCCTATCCAAGTTTACACAGTTAGTAGATGGCTTATTAGGTCAGCTGATTTCAAGCTAGGTAGTTACTTCTCTTTACAAAGAGTCTTACTACACTTTACAATTATGTTTAGTTACTGGAAACAAGATAAAAAAACACTTTAAAAATCTTTCCTAATAACTAAAAGGTTGAAAATTCATGAGATGGTGTAATTGAACTCTCTCAACTTAGTCTGATGTGAGCTTTAGAACCCCAAGAATTGGTTTGAATCCTGGAATCCTAACTTGAGTAGCTATATGACTTGATGTAAGTCTGTTCTGTATACTCTGTCTTCCAGTCTGTATATTTATGAGATATAATTACTGGATGTTATGTTAAGCCTCCTGGAACAGAAAGACGCACAACGCACAACTCTCTGTCCTCAGAGTTTATTTTTCATTAAGTCATTTTAGTTAAATCAAAATCATTTTCTACACTTTTAATCAACATCATCTTCTACTATTGTATGGACTTAAATGTCCCCCAAAAGCCTATATGTTAAAGTCTTGTTCGTCAGCCTGTGATGCTACTCTAATGTGGTGGAACCTTTTAAGAGATGCAGCCTAGTAGAAGGAAGTTAGATCACTGGGGCATAGCCTTGAGGGGATATTGGGTCCCTAACCCCGTCTCTTTCTTGCTTTTGCCCTTGTACTACAAAGTGAACAGGCTTCCTCTGCCATGTGCTTCCAGTATGATGTACTGTGTTGCCATAGGCTCAAAGCAACAGGAACAAGCATAGACCAAAACCTCCACAACTCTGAGCCAAAGTAAACCTTTTTTCTCTATAAGTTGATTATGTCAGCTATTTGCTATAGTAATGAAAAACTGAGACCAGTACATACTCTAAACAAGCAGGTATCTAGAGACAAGCACCATCAGGGACACACGATACATGAATCATTCTAAATGAGCGACAACTGACATCTAGGAATCAGAGGATTACTGAAAATAATGCTTCAATCTCTGCAGCCAGGTAATCCCATCTTGTGTCACATACCTCGTCCCTTTTTACTCCCTAAAATGTAAGCCCTTCTGGTTTATAGTCCCAACTCTATGCTTCTCTGTGCAGCCTCTTCCCTGACCCCAACTTCTACCCTTCCCCCTCACCCAAACTTTCCCATTGTTCCACCTTCAACATCTTACCTAAAGCTCCCTGAATAATTACACTTGCTTTGCTCTCTTTTCCTCCCTGGTCAGCACCACCACATCCAACTAGATCATCAGAATTCCGATGGAAATCTTCTTGTCTGGGAAAACTGTGAAATATTTGAAACGGGCTGGTTCCATGCTGGTAGATGCCGGTTCCATGCTCTTGAATCTTCAGAACTCTGAACTGAAAAAGATTACTGGGTGTTTTGCCTACAGCAGCATTCTTGTTAAGATATTTACAGTTCTACAAATTGTGGCAAATAAGTAGGAATGCAACTGGTTTTGTTCATGGAAATGCAAATGAACTGTGTCTCACAGAATGCAACTAATTATTGCCCTGTGCATATTAGCTGCTTTTGTTGCTAATTGTACATTCATTCCAGCATTTTGGCATTCTTCATGGGCTATACATGTATGTTCAGATTTTCCTTGTAACATCTTACTCTTTTCTTTATTAACATGAATTAAATAAAGATCTTTGACCCTGCTATGGTTGAGGTGTTCTATAGAAGTTTGTGGGCTAGAAGCGGGGCGCCAGTATGGTGGCATTAACGTGGTAGAAGGTTTAAAAGGTGGAGCATGGGGAGGTTTTTAGGTCATGAGGGCACCACCTTGGCAGGGTGCTGTGGTCCTGTAGGACTAGGTTAGTTCCTTTGAGAGTGTGTTGTTATAAAAGGAGCCAGCCTGGCCCCTGCCCAGTCTCATGCTCCCTGCCCTGTGCATTCTCACTGCCATGGTGCCAGCCATGATGAGATCCTCATTAGAGCCAAATAGGTGCTAGGCCTATGTTCTTGAATCTCCAGAACAGTGAACTACATAAACCTCTTTCCTTTATAAAGTACCCTGCCTCAGCTATTTTATTATAGCAATGCAAAATGAATATATATATATATATATATATATATATATATATATATATATATTCATTTTGTATGGGCATGAATCATTATTTTACCCTTTAAAAAAGTAACATTTAGAATTTCCAGTGCCTCTTGAATGTGTGCACCTCTTTCCATCCCTGTAACTCTTTTTAGCACAAGTCATTATTGTCTTTAGATTATTTCAACAGTCTCTTAACTGTATCACTATCTCTAACCTCTCCATCATTTTCCACACTCTCCAGAGCCAGAGTGCTTTTTCTGGCGTGTAATTCTGAACATACCACTCGATTTTATAAAATCCCCTGCTTCTAAAATAGAGTCTAACCCTCTCAGGATCTTCTGCCTCTCTTGCCTCACGTTTGCCGTCACCTGGCAATTCACCAGCCAGACTCATTTCAGTTCTCTGAATCTCCTGCAATCTTTGGCCTGTGAACTAAACACTGCTGTCCCCTTTCCATGGAATAGGTTTCATATACTGCTCTTCACCCAACTCCTGCTTCTTTAAGGCTCACCTCTGTTGCACCCCTTCCCAAAGCCTACCTGGATCCCTCACGTCTGGGTTAGATGGTCTAATTATATCCTCCTCTACTGCCTGTACCCCTCTCATTTACCTCCTCCTCTACTGGCCGTATCACACTGTATTATATTGCTCTGTAATTATCGCCGCTGCTTACTAGTCTGTGAGCTCTGGGAGAGCTGAGGCCATGTTCACCTTTGAATCCTGAATCTGTACTTCAGCAGCTATAGAATCTCAGGTAACTCTTTGAACTCTTTAGTGTATATCCAATACCTAATGAATTTTATACATTACATTTTAGGTCCAATCTGTCCAAACCTGCTGTTAGTTACCACTATATCCTCAGTGCATAGCATGGAATTATTGCTATGTCATTCAAAAACATATTCTGAACTCTGAGTTCTCCATAGAGTTCCAGGATAATAATAGAAATTTTCCTATAAAAGTTCTCAGCTGGGAGCTGGGCATGGTGGTGCACACCTGTAATCTCAGAACTCTGGGAGGCTGAGGCAATAGGATCAAAAGTTTAAGCCTATATATCCTTTATTGATTTTGTTATAACAAATACGAAGATAACATTATGTTATACAGCATCCAGTGCCAATTCCCTCCTATCTTATCTATAACTTGATATTTTTTGTATTGTTTCTGTGTTATTCTGAATTCTTTTGTCTTAAAAATAAAATTAAAGAAAAAAGTTTAAGCCTAGCCTGCTCAACTTAATGAATTCACAAGACTGTCTCAAAATAAAAAATAAAAATAAAAAATAGCTGGGGATGTAGCTCAGTGTGAAGACCTTGGACTCAACCCTCAGTTAAAAAAAAAAACAACAGACAACTCAGTTGGGCATGGAGGTGAATGCCTACAGTCTCAACTACTCAGGAGGCTGAGTGTCTTAGTTACTTTTCTCATTGCTGAGACAAAATACCCAACACTCACAAGTTAAAGAAGGAATGGTTTATTTAGCTCACAATATGTGCGTAATCTGCTGGCTCCAAGGAAGGGTGGCACATGGCAGCAGGGCAACAGTTCAAGGTGGCAGAAGACAGCAAAAGCAAGCAAAAGATCGAAGGGGCAAACTTCTTTCTGTTCTTATAGTGTATGCAAGCTTCCTGCCTCAGGGTGGGTGTAACACTCACACCCTTAATCCTAGACAGAACTATGCCAAACCAATCAGTGGACTGACTTAATAATCATACACACTTAATCCTAGCATCAAACACTGTGGATTCATACCTCTGAAAAAGCCCCATAACCACATGAGGCTCTGGGGGACAGCTAGACACAAACCATAACACCGAGGGGGGAGGATCACTTGAGTCCAAGAATTTAAGGCCAACCTAGGCATCGTAGCAAGAAACAATCTCAACAAAACAAAATTTCTCAATGACCATGACCCACTGTATTCGTTCCATCGCCTCCCTGGCCACCCCCACCCCCACAAATCACAGGTTACCCACAAGTAGAATTTGGTTTGTTTAGGCTTTTTACAGTCAGAGTAAAATATAGAACCCATTTGCTTTTTAATTGTGAAGGGTGCTATAGAATGGTAATTTCCAGGAGAGATGAATAGTTCTGTTTTATTTTGTGATAGAGAAAAGGGAATAGAAGCAGAAAAAAGCATGAGAGAGGAGAAGAAAAGGCCAGCTCAGTGAAATGGCTGCAGTATACACGATAGTACACACGGGGTATTGCTCGCCCATGTTTTAAAATCTCCTATTGAGTTCTATATTTACCCAGGCAACATTATGAATTTGAGGGTGACTGTTGAAAATAGTAACTTTGTAATAATGACCTAATAGCAGAACATCACAGGCTAACATTCCTTTCTTTAAATTCTACAATATTGTACATTCATTTTTAGATTAACTGGTATTTCTTTAGATCTGATGTTTACACCCTGTTATTAACATTAAAGCCCCATCTTTATTATTAACGTTAAAAAGGAAGAAAACAAACTTTGAACACCCTATGCTGAGGACAAACATATGATTTCATTTCTATGAGGAACTTAAAGTGTTCCAGTCCATAAAGACAGAAAGCAGAATGACAGTTGCCGGAGCCTGCAGGGAGGGGGAGGTCAGAGTTATTATTCAGTGGGTGTGGCCGTTCCGTTTGGGAAGATGAGAAAGTTCTAGCAATAGATGGCGCTGATGGCTGTACAGCAACATGAGTGTACTTCATGAATTATACACTTACAAGCGCTTCAAATTGTAAACGTTATGCTGTGTGTATTTTATCACAATAAAAAAAAGAAATGGGAACAATCCCGCCTTTTGCCTTGAAGCTGCAGTAACCCGCATCACTGACAGGAACCTGGGAGAGATGAGGGCGTGTAGGATGGTGCTGTTGATACAGGTGTAAGAGAGGAAGACAACTCAAAATGCAAAGGTATTTAGAAGAAACACTAGATGAAGCTAAAGGTTGAAAATGTAAGACTAAAACCAGGCTGTATATAGTAAGAACACAAAATTCTCCTAGGTTGCTATAGAACTCCCATTCGTGCATGACCTTAAAGCAAAACGCGTTTTCTCTGTGAAGTCTTACTTCCCAGTGAGGAAAGCAGAGCAGGGGCATGGAAGAGTCCCACCCTGGAGCCAGAGCGCCTACCACGGAATGAAAGTTGGCTCCATCTTGATGAGTTTACTCTGTTCGTGCTTCGGTTTCATCTAGAAATTAGGAGCAATAATAAAGGCATCTACCGCACAGAGTTGTGAAATTTAAATACGCAAAGCACCATGAAGAGGGCGTGGCGTGCAGTAAGCCCAACACGGAAGTCATCTGCTGTTGTGCATTCTTCACACTCACTCGCATGATGGCAGTCACGCCATGCTGTAGGGACTCCTGGGGAATCCCTGCAACCTCCTGGGGGTCACTGTGGTCAGAATTATGTTAATAATAAGATATTGTTTTCTTTTTTTCATTTGCATTCTCTCACAAGAAGACAACGGAATTTCCCAATGGCCACTACACTCCATTTGATATTACAATAGATGAAAAGCAGAAGCAAGTGTGAGAATCTCGCTGTTATCTATGACCTAGTCAGATTCTAGAAAGATTTGCACTTCCTTTGCAAAACTTTTTGGAGGTTTGCAAACTTACTCTTTTTCACTAAAGAAAATGTTTTTTATGTTACTGTGTAATAGATGTGTTACGTTAAAATTTTTTAATTTTTTTCTCAGTTTTATCTCCTAATCTAGTAGATTCAGAAGATAAAACTCAAACAAAGCCATTTAGAGGCTTCAAAAGTTTTTAGTCCTGAGACCAAAAAAGAGGACCACTGTCCCATTATATAATGTCAACCTCTCCAAGTGGACCATTTGTTCTTGGGACAGGCATATTTTTTTCTTTTCAAAACTCTTGGTAGACAATCAATAAAGGGAAGGAAGTGTTAGCAACTTTCATTTATTCAGTGCTTAGTATATGCTGTGCACTTTATATGCTTTATCTTTTTAACACTAACCAGTTCTATAAAAATATCTATTATGTACCTAGGAGAAATTTACAGATGGTTAAGCAACTTACTTAAGTCATGTAACCATCAAATGGAAAAACCAAGACCCACCTCATACTCATCTGCCTGATTTTAGAGGTCAAATGTCAACCATGTCAAAAGAGTAGGAAAAAGTAGAGGAATTTGGAAAGCTATGATTAGGCAAAAGGATTATTTAGAAAGTATTGCTACAGTAGTACCTATTACATATCAGGCTTACCTGTGCCAGATGTTTGTAACTCTGGATTAGTCTGGGTTATTGATATTATCACAGCAACTTTTAACTGGTCTAACACAGAGAACATATTTTCCCTGTGGTTTTCTTTTTTTTGTTTGTTTTTTGTTTGTTTGTTTGTTTTTTTGGCGGTACTGGGGATCGAACTCAGGACCCTGTGCTTGCTAGGCAGGCGCTTATTCCACTGAGCTATATCCCCAGCCCCCATATTTTCATATTAATATTAAAAATATCTTCCCTGAGAAGACCTACTCCTCAATTAGAATGTATTTCCTCTTCAGCTCAAGTGGGAAAAGCAGGGCACCTCTTAGTAGCTTTGAAAAAACTAGGAAGACACACATTTTGAAGTCTAACACTGTAAAATCAATATAACAGTATTACAAAAATTCAAGAACTAGAGGAAAAATAATCATATCACACTTACTAAAAATGTTTTGGCATACTCTTTTCAACTTCCTTATTTGAATAAAAGTTTTAAAATACACCTGTAATTGTACCGTACTTAAAAGTTTGTCTCTTGTTTCTTTTCTCTTAGTACAATGTCATATACATTTTTCATGTTATTGTATGGATTTCATCATTTTCAAGTGCCAGCATATATTCTGTAATTGGTTATTAATTACAATTAATTCTAGTTATTTGAAAGCATTATGTTCTATAAAGTCTCTTTCAATACTGAATCAGTAAATCCTGAATCATTACTCCTAGGAGAAATCTAAAGTTAGATTTCTGTAAGTCTTTGGTCATGACATATTCAACTAACCTACATAAAACTTTGTTTTATATGTGTTTCTGTTCAAAGAGTCTTGTAAAATATATATTATTGGTCAGCAGTCCATACGTAACTCATACGTAAATGAAGCTTATTTCACACACATATTTTCTCTGTAAGACACATGCCATGATTTGGGTGTGGTTTGTCCTAGCTAACATCATGTTGAAATTTAGTTGCCATTATTTTGGTGCTGGGAAGTAGGACCTGTAAGGGGATTAATGTCTTTCTTATGAAAGTAGATTGGTTCTCAGAGCAATGGATTAGCTTTTGCTAAGCAATCTGGCCGGCTTTGTTCAGTGCCTGTCCTGAAAGTACCTGCTTCCCCTTCTGGTTTGCTGCTATGCATGCATCAGCATATGGGCACCGAAAGCTGAACAGACACCAGCACTATTCTCTTGGACTTTCAGAACTGCAGAAACCTTCCTTTATAAGTCACCCAGGCTGAGGTATTTTGTTACAGTAACAGCAGAGGACCACAACAGTGTATTGTAGCCTTCTTGCACTCACAAACACTAAACAGACTTCAGCACTAGGCTTGAGGCAGAAGAATCACCCAAAAAAGACAAAACAAAACAAAACAAAAACAGCACTACATAGATGGGAGGATATTTATTTATAATAGGAGAGCCCAAATCAGGAGGTAGAGGCTTAGGTTGAGTGTAAGTCAGACAACTTAAAATTTTAAAACTCTGTCCCTTTCTGCAAAAGATCATAAAAGCACTATGAGTATTGATTTTGAGGTTAAGAACAAATTTTTGCTACTAAGTAAATTTAGAAATACAGTCTCTGTGAATACTGAGTATTAACTATTTCCCTGTCATGGAACAATTCAGCTACTTCTTTTTCTTTCTACTAAACCTATGCATAAAACATTGTGTTTCAGGATTATTCATCTGAAACTATTGGGGTAGTTATTGCTCACAGTTTCAGAGGGTTCAGGCCACAATCATTGGCTCTGTGGCAAGCAAGATGCTCACTTCCTGGCATCCAGGAAACAGGGAGAGAAAGAAAGAGACTGGCATCCCACCATCCCATCACAGGCGCACCCTTAATGCCCAAAAACCTCCCACTAGGCCACACCACACCTCTTTAAGGTTATCCTAATAGTACCATGCTGGTGACAAAGCCTTTAAAACATGGGCCTTTAGGCAACACTTCAGACCCAAACTAGAGCATCCCGCTACTCATAAAATGTGGTCCTAAGACACTCAGCATCAGGACCACCTGAAAGCTGATTAAGGCAGCTGACAAAACCAGCCTCAGTTAGCCAGCTAGTTTAAATGTAGATAGACAGTCAGGCCCCATGTTAGCATTTCTGATTGAGAAAATCTGGGAAGTGGCCTGATATTTTTGCATTTCCAACAAGTTCCTAGGTGTTACAGCTTCTCTCTAGATGTTCCCACAAAACCTCATGCACTCATAAGGGGGAGATTTGGGAGGTGGCTGGATCACGTGTGTGATACTGGATTATGGGTGTGACAACTGGATCAGTCCACTGATAGAGCATAGATCGGGGTGTGGATAATGAGAAGGCCCACTCTGGCTGTGGGTGGCACCAACCAATAGGCTTCTAGCCTGGATGGCATAAAGAGGGAAAGGCAGGGACATCTGCTGCTCCCTGCCTCTTGCCTGCATGCCATGAGCTGTTCCTCCTCTGCCTTGCAGCCAGCCGACTTGGGCTCTACAAACTATGAGTCAAAATAAACCTTTCTGTCTTTAGCTTTCAGGTATTGGGTATTTTGTCCCAGCATTAAGAAAGTAACCAAGCCACCAGGCTACGCTGATGCTCCTGGTCCTGGGACTACACTTTGGGAGGCACTGTCAGAGTAATCATACTTCATCATTCTCGGCAGAAACCAGATGATGGCTTTGGGGCAAGGCCTAACCAGGACGTAGTATCTCCCTCTTTTTTTTTGGCCACTGCTGATGCTCTTGGGAGCATCAGGCAAGACCTTCATTTACACCGCTATGGAAGCAGGGAAAGATGGCGGGAAAAGCTGGTCCAAGGTTTTTAGAAATTCAGTGACTATTTTCTTTGTTTTCAAAATCATTCTATGTGCTTAAATAGGAGGAAAAAGACAAAGGCTTTGTAAAACAATGTATGACAAAAGCAGTTGAACTCTAACGTAAGCCAGTACCAAAGGTATAAGATTCAGTTAAAAGAAAAAAAAATCCTTTTCAACATAAATAACATCTTTCTTTCTTTCTTTTCCTTTTTTTAGATGGTGTTTCACCTTATTGCCTAGAAGGGCTCCAAATTCTTGGATTCAAGTGATCTTCCTGCCTCAGCTTCCCCAAATAGCTGCAACTATAGGCTCATGCTACCAAGTCAAGCTCAATGTATACAACCTGCGATCAAAAGTGAGTAGGCAAAAGGGAGTGAGTACTGTCTCAATGGGTCATAGCAGAAGCCCTAACTGGACAAAAGAAATCATTCACAAAACATAAAGGATTATGAGAGAGAGATAGACAGACAGACAAACAGTGACAGAGAGACAGACAGAGACAGAGACAGAGACAGTTTTCTCCAAGAAACATAATCTTGTCTCTCCAGGTCTCTGAAAATACTTAAAAGACTAGATTAGAGCACAGCTTTAGAAATTAACACAGGCGATAAAAAACAAATGCTCAGTTATCTTCCACAGACAAACAGATGGGAAGGATTCTGTTCAAACAAGGCCTTATAGTGGGGGGGGGGCGGCAAAGGAGAACCTGGCAACATGGTCAAATTTGTTCTCAAATTGACTTCTGAGCCCCTACAGCTGCACCCTCAGGTCGGTATTTCCCAGGAGTTTCTATGCTTACCAGAGATTAAAGTGAGTCTATAATTTAGGCCTAGACAGGAAATATCCAAAGGTATATTGCATCTGTTTCTTCTTAATGTGCATATGTATTTAAATTTGTTGTGTGAGAAGAAATAATTGGTGAGTAGTTAGCAAAATGCTTAATCTCACTTTGACCACGAGATTATTTTCTTTGGACAACAGCAATCCTGGCTTTGTAGTTGGTGAGCTTTATCAGACTGCTCTCAATTATCCATGGTTATCCACGCCTGCAGATAGCCTAATGTGTCCATTAAAGGCAGGCAGGCCAGCTACTAAAAATGCAGGCACAGCTCCTCCGGGTAATAAGAAGCCTCAGTGGGCTTATTTTGCAAATTGAACCCTCTTTAGTAACAGCAACTGTGACAGCCCCTCGAAGACTCTCACATAGTCTTTTTCAGCCTGGGTCCCAGATCCACTCCCACCAGTGTAAGGTGTTGTTCTGGCTGCCACCTGCCTCCCCTCAGCCACTGTCTCCCTGGCTCTGTCCTCTTTTCTTTTCTTATCAGCTTTTCCCAGTTCTTCACCTTCAATCAATTCGGTCTTTCACTTCTCTGACCTTTTTGAATCCAGAAAATTCACTGAAATATTCCCTTAAAACTGCTTGGTTCTCCCACTTGCCCAGCCCAGGAGATCACAGTGCAGACGAGCACACTAGAGACAATCACCATCTGTCAGGAGAAAGTCCTACATTGTTTTTCCTTAAAAATTTTCAACAATTAAAATTGCAGTTACTGAACATTCTTTTAGGATTGTCTTTTGCCAGAAGGTGCTTTTACCGTGCCCCTCTACAGATGAGTATCGCTATTAAATACAACCACTACACAAAATTGTTATGGCTGAAAGACTAGACCTCAGACCTCTCTGCTTGACAATTATACCAATGAAAACCATCTAAGAAAGACTCCAGACCGATGAAATGAACATAAAGATGAAAGGGAGAGCTGAGTGCAGAGCCTCATGGCTGTAATTTCAGACAGTCGTGTAGCTGAGGCAGGAGGAAAACAAGGTTGAGACCAGCCGGGACAACAAAGCGAGACACTGTCTCACTAACAAAAGGCAGGGTGGGGAGTTTTCTGTTTTGCAAGTTTTTTCATTTTTTCGAATACAATTAAAATTTTTTTTCTTTAACAAAATCTACGTATTCAAAACATTAATCCGTGAACCAATCTATTTATTTGGGGGAATTCTGAAAAGAATAATTTTCAAAAGCCAACAAGTATTATACAAAACAATACAATCTTATTCTATAAAGACCTAGTATTTATGGATTTTGTAGGTCTTTAAATGATAGCCTCTTCATCTTTTATCAAGCTTCAAGCCTGAGTTAAAGGCTAATCAAAGAGGGACAGGGAAAGCCAAGATGATGCATTTCATTTAAGAGCACTAATAGGGCTCGGGATATAGTTCAGTGGAATAAGTGCCTGCCTGGCAAGCACAAGGTCCTGAGTTCAATCCCCAGTACCGCAAAAAAAATAAAATAATAAAAAAAAGAGCACTAATAAAGACCCCATCAGGGAAAAAGCTGTAACACACGACCACAGCGAGGCGAGTGGATTAGCGCGGCCACATCTGCTGTGAGCCGAGCCACCGCACCACAAGTCTAACGGTGTTTCTCTCCTGACCAAAGAGAGCAGTGGCCGCAACAAATGACACCAACAATAGCCATGCGAAAAGATGGCAAGGTCATATTTGATCAGGGCTCTATCTCCTGCTCGTAAAGAAGTCCCTGGGCAAAAGGTGGCCTAGCCTTTTATGTCTTGCCCGGATATCCCCATTTGAAAAACTTTGGGTACTCGCTCCTCTTCTCAGCTACAGCAGCATCCCATGGGGGTCAGTCACCTATCAGCATCTGTGAACAAATATTTGAGCAAAAGCAGATTGTAGCCCAGTGAAGGCGAGACTTTTAGAGACGAGCGCCCAAACCCACTTATTTATTGCACAGCACCAACACTGCAATTGAACCTGAATCCTGAGGTTTTAGTTTAGAGAAAACAATCTCTTGTATTAACATCTTTTGTCTTAAACAAAACAAAACAAAAAATTGATGCCATGGTTTGCCACTATTGTCCTAGCCAGACTGCCTTAGAAATAGGTATTTGCCCATTTGATACTGGCAACTAACCAGAATTCTGCCCTAGCAGTTAGAAAGGGCATCTGAAATCACATGCTACAATCAAATCTGAAGAAATAGAAAACTAAGAGAAGACCTCGTTCTCTCCCCAATCATCTGAGAACTAGAACACATCACCCTCACGAACCATGGCTTGCTGTGCAGTGATCCCCTGGTGATGTCTTGGAAGGACACATGCCCACATCCACACACGTATTTGGGAGCATCTGTCTCAGTGCCCAGCAAGTAAAGTTTGAAAGAATTCTCCAAGGACTAACCCTGTCTTGGTCTCCACCTAGCAGAAAAATCACTCACCTACTCTCCCCCTGGTAGGCACTTACACAATAAACAAACATTTATGAGGTCTATTCTCTGCCAGCCACTGGTATAAACTGGTGAACAAAAAGATAATACTAAACATTCACTTTGAGCTTTAGGATGGAGAAGTTTTCTTCATGTACCCACTGCACCTGACTTGATCAACCCCTGATGCCTCTGTTTGATGACAATTCATTAATCTCTTTGAGTATATCCACAAATAAACAATACAATGAAAAATCCCCCTTTTTAAACTTTACTGCATCCCAAGATTTCTCTAATTCCCACCCTCTTTTTTATTTTTTCTTTGTACATCTTTACTGCTTATGGCCCTCCATTAGGAGGGGGAGTTTTTGACTGTTTCATACTCTGCTGTGTACCCAGGACCTAGAACACATAGTAAATGCTCTGTAAATACTGCATTTGTTGATTAAACACATAAGTAAGTGACAGCACCTCCACATTTGCAAATTCTACCTACTTTATTCTCTTTTCATGAGGGTCTTCCTGTCAGCCTCTCCAGTCCTTCTCCAATGCCCAATGTACTGGCTCGCCATCTTCTTAGGGGTCTTCCTGATGGCCACATCTGGGCCGAATAGTCAGTCTGGGCTCCTGATTACTTGTCACATGATAATCCTCTTTTGCCCCCATCTTATCTTCCACTGCATCTGCTGTGCCAACCCTCAACTCCTCATTAAAACCATCTAGTTGGAGTCAGGGATATAGCTCAGTGGCACAGCAACTGCCTGGCAAGCGCAAGGTCCTGAGTTCAAGTCCTGATACCAAAAACAAAAACAGACAAAAAAACCCATCCAATTTATCTTACTCTTCCTTCAGCCCAGTGCAGTGCTAGCAAATACCTCAATGCCCCAAATCCATGATCTACAGAAGAAAGAGAATAGGGTTAAGGATTGGAGCCAGATTTGAAAACTGACAATAAGATCTACTCTGTGGTATCTTTAGTTGAGTCAGCCACCTTTCTGAGTCTTTTATCTCACCTGTAAAATGGGTGTAATAATACCTACTTCACATCATGAGGATTGTATTTGAGATGAAATAATGTATGCAAACGCTCCCAATAGATTCGCAGGCGTATAAAAAGTGCTCAATGAATGTTAGCTTCTTTTCTTCTCTTAATATGACATTTTGTGAACTTTCAGTGGTCATTGAGGGGTTAACAAGAAAATCCATCCTTTCCAGTATGTGTCTTAATTTTCCTTTCTTTCCTTCTCGCATGTCAGAATTCTATATTTCCTCAAATTCTCTTCTGACTCAAAAATAGTGTCTCTGTCCTTGTCTAAGACTAATCTTCTCTCTATGCCAGTAGTTTTCAACCTGAGCTTCATGTTAGACTCATCAGAGGGTGTGAGTGGCTAGACATGGGAGGTGGGCATCTTTCTTTTGAAGTTCCCTGGTGAGATGCTAGGACAGCTCAACAGAGAAAAGAACATTCTTTCATGCAAATATAGTGCTGTAAGAACTGGATATCCACATCCAAAACAATGAAGTTGAACTCCTTACAAAAAACTCTCAAAATTGACCAACGTGTAGAGCTAAAACTATAAAATGCATAGAAGAAAAACACTGGAGTGACAGCTTTCTTCAGATTTATTTTTTATTTTATGGAAGAAGAAAATTTTGTAACAAAATAATAAGAGAATAATAATAGCTGAAACATTATATCCTTATCTTCAAAGTGGTTACTCAGAGTACAAAAATTGACAAAAAAGATTCTCTTACTAAGAAACATTAGCACAAAATTTTTTCAGTGAACTCAGTGAAACTAGTAGTGCAAATGAAACAAATTAGTATATCTATTTATATATTTTTGAAACAACAGAATAGGTAATTTGGGGAACCATCCGAACCTCTCCCCACTTCCATTTTATTCTCATTTGTATATGTATACTTTGAGCATTTCATATAAGAGAAATCATGTCATATTTAAACTTGTGTCTGACTTAATGACTTTGAGTTAGGCAAAGATGCCGTATATGTAACATCAAAAGCACAAACAAGAGAAAAAATAAACTGCAGTGGGAGGTAAGATGGGGCAAAAGAGAATTATCCTGTGATAGGTAATCATGAACCGCGACTGGCTCAAATAATATTATCAAGAAAGGGAAAAGACAACTGTAGAATGAGAGGAAATACCTGAAAGTCATATATAATCAATAGTTTGTATCCAGAATGCATAAAAGACTCATAGCTTAATAATAAAAACATAAATGATTTAATTTTAGTATAGGCAAATGGTATGAAGAGACGTTTCTCTAAAGATATGCATAAGCACATGAAAAGATGCTCAACATTATTAGCTACAAGGCAAATGCAAACAAAACCACAATGAACCAGGCATAGTGACACATCCCTGTGGTAATGCCAACAGTTGTGAGGGTGAGGCAGGAGGATCAAAGCAAGTTCCAGGCCAGCCTGGGCCACATAGTGAGTCCAAAGTCAGCCTGAACTACATAGGAAGACCCTGTCTCAAAGAAAAAAAACAACTCCAAAAAACCAAAAATCCAAAACAAAACAAAAGTCCACAGTGAAAGATGACACTAAGGCAAAACGATAGATAATAATTACTATGTAAAGAAATTGAAACCCTCATATAGTGCTTATAGGAATGTAAAACAGTGCAGCCACTTGGCATCTCTTCAAAATGTTAAATATAGTTATCATATGACCAACAATACTACTCCCAAGAAAACTGAAAACATGTTTACACAAAAACTGGTACATAAATGTACATACCAGTATTATTCTTAATAGGTAAAAAATAGAAGCTTTATTTTTAATAGCTTAAAAATAAGTCCACCAAGAGATGAATGAGTTAACTATAATGTGGTACATCTACATACACTGGAATATTGTCTGGCCATAAGAAATAAAGTATTAATATGGTACAACATGGATGAACTTTGCAAATGGTAAATGAAAGAAGCTAATCACAAAAACCCAGACATTGTATGATTTCATTTGTATAAAATCATCATTTATATGTGCAGAATAGGCAAATCTAAATACAGAGAAAATAGATTAGTAGTTGCCTAGGGCTACCTATGGGTGAGGCGAAATGCTGAGTGATTGCTAATGGCTATGTGATTTCTTTTTATTATGATGAAAATGTGTTAAGGTTGATTGTGGTGATGGTTGCATAATTTTGTGAACATAAAAAAAAACCACTGAATAGTGAGAAAGAAAACAGGAAGGAAAGGGGAAAAGCAAGAAAGGAAGAGAGGGAAAGTCCAACAGGTAATTCTAATGTTATAATCTATTCCAGCGGATTCAACCTTCTCCGTTCCTTGGGAGCCAAGCCTGCCTCTGTGCATCTTTACAGAATAACAAGTGACACAGAGTAGGAGTGTGGTAGCCTCTGAATGATTTTTTTAAAAGCAGCAGAGTATTCTTTGGGAATGTTCTTTATTTTAATCAAAATTACAAGAGTCAGAATTGGTCATCTTGGCTATCTTGATTCTTTTGAACTCCTCCAGCCATTAATTCAGCTGTAGTACACAGAAAGAGGGCAGGCAGACAGTGCAAACCAAACTGACTGGTTCTGCCATCCCAAGTCTGGTTGTCCTGTCATATACTAGTGGATGTGGCCTCTGGCCCTTAGGAACCATTCTTTTCACAGTTCCTCAGGACATGGCTTTGGTTTGACTGACTTTGTTTACTTAAATAGATTAATTCCTACTTCTGGAGTAGCTTCAATTTTTAAACAGAAAGCCATCTATTGACAGTCACTAATACACAGGATTTTATTGTTTGATATTAAACAATTAAGAGTTATTGTTTTTTTCCCTACAAGTGCACTATACATGAAAATAAATATAGTTTGGGACACAACCACTAGGAGTGGGGAGAAAGGCAGAGTTTACGGCCATTCTGTGCCTTAAAGAGATAGTTTTGTTTTAATAAACCCACAGGCAGATCACATTTCCTTCATGGGAATAAAGTTCTCTTTTGGCAAAATATACATAAAAGATACAATCTGATGAACAATGTCTTAAGATCAGTCTAATCAGATAACACGATTCTTTAAAAAACGTCAAGTTGGCCTTTAGATCATGTAAACTCCAATAATATAACTTTGAAGTTGTGACTTTGAACAGTCTCAGAAGGTACACACAAAAAGAAAATGTAGAAATGAGTCAAGGTGTTTACACACATAAGAAATCGTGTCTAACATATTATCTCATTGGTTCAACCCAGCAAATAAAAAAATAACAAAATATGAAATCACAATTGTCCGAGCCTAGATCTGATTTAGAATGAGGCATAGATTTTCCTCTCTCAAACTCTAGTGAGTTCAAACGCACTCAGAAAACCAATACGAGGAAGGGCAGTGTCAATCTGGGAAACAAAAGAAAATGGTCCATCCTTACATTTGGTAATTTTAAAATTAAATCCGTTTACACTTGGAAGATTCGTTAAGAAGAATAATTCAGAAGACCTCATGAGAGGCATAATTTAGGTGCCTTGCTTCACAAGGAAAGACTATAATCTGGAAATATGAAATCTAAGTATTGATTATACAAGGTCAATAGGAGAAGGCTGGATGAGAAGAAATAACAGGTATTTTGCTTTCTCTCTCCCTGGAAAGAAAAAACCCAAGTGCATATTGCAGTCTAGTGTATAAATTGCTCAAAGTGAGGTAGTTGGAAAATGCTACTAGATTATTTGGGTTGAGAGCTGCCCCAGGGGGCAGCTCATGTGAAAATGTTAATCCTCCTTTAATATCACAACTTCCACCAGAATAAACCAAAGCTTTGGAAAACAAATTCAATTACATATACTTTTTATTAAAACTACAAGTAAGTGATCAGACCAACTTCACACATGGAACGTATCAAAACTTCATTATTTCTCAAACATAGTGGAATAAACTATTTTCAGCTAGACAGTTCATCTTAGAAAAATACTCCTGTGTATTTCTACAAAGTATAATTTTAGAACACAGCAAGAAATCGCTTCACTAGGGGTTATTTTTAAAATTAGAATTTAAGAATAATTTCTCCATTGCCTCTGGTATAGGTTTTTAGCTTTTTGGCAAGATAAAAAAACGCACACGTTAGAGCTCCCATCATAAAAGCTCTTGACAAATGGTCGCACAGAAGTATTCATCTGTCTCGAATTGCAATTGCAGATATTGACTGTTATGAAACAAAGGCAAGGTGAAGGGTGAGAAACGATGGAAGGACGGCGACAGGGTGGAAAGTGCTGGACAGGATGGAACCTGCTCCGTCTTGCCGACCTCACGTCCCCCGGCCCCGGCCCGTTCCGGCCCTCTCCACTTTCCCTCTAACATGATCCACATCTCTAAGAGAAACGAATCACCCTTAAGGAAAGCTAAGCTGGCATCCAGAGGTAACGTGCAGAACCGTAAATGAGAAATGTCCACGTCTAGCCGGCGGACAGGCAGAGGAGAACCAGCTGTCAGTTTCAGAGGCTGTAGCTGTAACGGGGTTTCGGGTTTCTCTCTGCCTCTGTGTCTCTCTGCTTCCCTCAATAATATCAGTTCTCTAATCATCTCGAATCACAAAAACAGTCTCCGGAGGTCCTTAGGAGATACATGCTGGTGAAACAGAAAAATAGAATGCAATACTTACAACAATGAAGAATTCCTACACATGCCGTTCCATTTTCTTGCTTTAGAAAGATGGAAGATTAAAGGGACTTGCAGAATTAGAAGGATGAGCGGGAGGGGGATTCTACCCACACAATCCCCCAGCCCACCGCCGAGGAGCCCGAGGCCTGCTGACGTCACAGATTCATGAATGGATGTAAATTGGGCTGGTTTAGGATTCCGCGCAGACTTCGCTGTGGTGTGTGCCATGAAAAAAAAAAAAAGGTGCCGGGAGGGCTCAGAGTATCCCTAGCCAATAGGAGCCAGGCGTTCGTGGCCTGCCTTCCTTTAGGAGGAATCTGGTCACAGAATAAACAGAGCCCGCCAATCAGGCGTCTGCCACTGCCTTAACACAGACTGGCAGCTTGAGGAGAGAGAGAAAGAGAGGGAGAGAGAGAGCGCGCGGGTGTGTGTGTGTGTGTGTGTGTGTGTGTGTGTGTGTGTGTGTGTGTGTGTGTGTGTGTGTGTGTGTGTGTTTCAAGCTGTACTAGTCACGAAAACATTATTATTGCTATTGAATGAAAGAATCAAAATGGAATTTTGGTGGGATCAATGTTATACCCAAAATGCATATAGAAGAAAATCATATCCTTTATTTGTTAGAGCTATTTTCTTTAACCCTTTTCTTGCTGCCCAGAAATATGCCTGATGTAGTTTTTTAAAAAATCAGAAATCAAAGTCAAGAAAATAGTTTCTAAAATGGGTGACCAAGAGACAGGGACACATTCCAGAACAGGACTTGTGAAACCAAAATGGTAAGGAAAGGGTGCACAGGAATCATAACTTAGTGACAAAGAAAACACAACTACTTAAGCCAATATTACATAAGTCTGAATGTTTTGTATGCTATAGCGTGTTGCTGACCTTTGTGATCGGCTGAAGTGAACGCAGGAGAGAGATTTGCTATACTTAAACACAGTACACAGTGTTCCCTCACTGGTCCACTCAGTTCTGATATGAAGACACCGAAACAGCTCATAAGGAATCGCTGGGCAAATGTTCCTTTGAGGAAGAAGTCTTATTGTGAGCAGCCAAAGCAGCTGTATGACCAAGAACAATCTGAATGGAGACCTGCTCTATCTCTCAGATGGATTATTCGTGCAGCCAAGAAAGTAGCTGCCTGTTCTATATGGTCTGCAGGGCCCAAATCTGAGCACGAGTAAGTACTGCACAGTGTTTCACTCAGCTGAAAAGGGAAAACTCCCTGGGATTATTTTACACACAGCAGACACCCAGCGTAATGTTTTACGATGTACTTGAGCCATAGACTATTACTGGCAAACACAGTCAACAGATTTCTTCAATGGAGTTTACTAGGGAACATTACGAAAGAAAAGATGGACCAAAGACATTTACCCACGTAAGATGGGTGTGCTCAAGGCCAATATGGTGTACTCATATGATAAGGTACATGTGCCAGTACATCAGAATATAGAATGTACTATAGTTTTGGTACATTCCCAGTGGGCCTGAGCATACCATATAGGCCTATATCAGTATGTCTAATATACCAAGATTATTTTAGAATTAATAAATGAAAAGGAGATAAAGAATGTGCATTTCTACTTCTTTTAATAACAACCAAAGCCAGCTAGGATACACTAAAAGAATCATATTTATGAACAACTTTTCTCCTCAAATCCCACAGACTAATAGAAGGATTCGTTCGTCCACATAGTTTTATTGTGGACTATGTCAATAGATGGCCCAAAACACATTAGGTTGTATACACTCAAACGTAGATAGCTTTTGGTATGTCAATCATATCCCAAGAAAATATGTTTGTAAAATAGTCATATATGTTATAGAACAGTGATGGTGACCCTTTTAGAGACAAGTGCCCGAACTGCACCCTAAAATCTACATATTTATCGCAAAGCACCAGCACTACAATTAAACCTGAACACTGAGATTTTAGTTTAGAAAAAACTCATACATTAACATCTTTTGTCTTAAAAGAAAAACGAGTAACACATGTGCCATAGGTTCTCTACCACTGTTATAGAAGCTAACACATTTTTTAAGATTAAATAACAACATCATTACTAACGGTAAGACCGCACCAGGGGTGGGGACAATCACTCCAACATTCAACAAAACATAGTCTATAAGTGCTTCTAAAAACAATCACCTAAGACTGGCAGCAAATAAAAACTACCTGGCTCTACGGACTTGCCATGTTAGTGAGATGAACTTGTCCTGGATTAGCACTCTTCTCTGCACCACAGAAATATCAACTGGGAGAACAGGTTCCTTGATGTCAAATATCATGGAAAATCATTAGGAAGATAATGGAAGTCATGCAAGTCACTGTTGGAGGGAACCACTGTTGTCTGGGGGGCAAAGGAAGGTAGTGGGGGGCATGAGAATGTACACCCTGGAGCAACACTTCCCAGGAGAATTTCCTGTGGTGATGGAAATCTTCAAAACCTGCACAAAAACCATAGCCACATTTGACTACTGAGCACCTGACATGTGCCTAGTATACTCGAGGAACTGAATTCTTCACTTAATTAAATTTAAAAATAAATAACCACATGTGGTTGCTGGCCATCACATATAGCAAGTTATGCCCCATCATAATAAGTAACTTTTTTTATCTCAAAGTGGTGGGCATGCTATGTGCAGAGGACTACAAAACTATGATCAACAGCACAAATGCCTGCCTGGTAAGCGCAAGGTTCTCAGTTCGAGTCCCATATGAAAAAAAAACCTCTGATTAAGGTAAGTGCTTTCAAGAATCAAATGAATCTCTTCAAATTTCAATAAAGGCTAAAAGATGACTTTGGTCTCCTTATCCAAGAAGATACTTAAAAGCTCATGACTAGATAAAATCTAAGTATAGAAATGAAGGTATAATTATTTTGCTCTAAGAATATGAGTTGCTGGGACAGGTAGCACATGTCTATAGTCCCAGCACTCTGGGAGGCTGACACAGGAGGGCAGAAAGTTTGAGCCCAGCCTGAGCAACTTAGTGCCTTAGGGAGACCCTGCCTCAAAATAAAAAATGCAAAGGGCTAAGGACACAGCGCAGTGGGAAGCTCCTAGGTTCAACCCCCAGCACCACACATACATATGTGTTACATGTGTACACACACAAATATGAACTAGTATAGTTTTTGTGTCTTGAGAATAATTATGGTTTTTTTGTAAAAGGAAAATGATTCTTTTAAGCTGGAATCTGGCTTAGGGGTATGGCTCAGCGGTAAAGCACGTACAGAAGGGCCTGGGTTTCATCCCCAGCACTGCCACAGACACACACACACACACTCCAGGATCTAAGTGAGGTCCAAAGTGTTACGACTCAGTTGCAATTTATGGTAGGATACCAGGAAAAAGAAAGTGTAGTGACCTTGCTGCTAATGCACAAGACTCAGATTTCCTTCCCAGATATCGGCATGTAGAAGTAAAGGCTGCTGGAGAGATCTAGGTTCACATTCAGTCTCTGCCACTTAATAGTTAGGTAGGTCTAGGTAGACCTGAGTGTCAGTTTTCTCCTGAGAAAAACAGAGATACAAATAGGCTATACTGTTATGTGAGAGTTAAATAAAATAACACAAGTAAAGAGGTGGATGCAGCCCTGGAATATAGAAATAATTAATAAATACTACCAATAGCTGTTTTTGTTTGTTATTATCCAAAGACCACAGGTCCGTCTACTTCCTCTATAAGGAAAGTTTCAATAGCTCTGCAGGTATAGGAATCATAAGTATAGGAAAGAATACAATGTTTTTATTTTTATTTTAATAAAATTTGAACATATCTTTTAAGGAAATTTAAAAAATATCTATCAGTCATGCTTCTTCCAAAGAAAATCTGACTCAAATCATTTTCTTTCAGGAGACTGGGGAATACTGTACTCTGTCAAACGGAGAGGAGCAAAACCTTGAGAGAGTTAAGCTACTTGATCAAGAACTCTGTCCATTTGTTTTAGCAGGTACATGTTTTTCTACACTAAGACATAGATTGCATAAAATGATATCAGCTAACATGGAAAAAATGTTTACAAAGTGAGGACACTGGCCAGAATTCTCCACAGCCACATCAGAACGTTACCCCTAACCCACCCTGTTTCTGTTTAAAGCGTATGAATCTTCCCTTAGTCAAGCTCGGCTGACTATTCATTTCCAGTCCAATTCTGATTAAATGATTATCTGAGAGTGATTTTTAAGAAACATGTAAGGAAAAATATTTTCTAAGTATCATTAAAATCTACCCTTGTATTAAGGGAATCAGAAAGTTAGATGCTATCTGAACATTACAGCCTAGTATTCCTTGGCAGAATCACTAACACTGAGTCCGATTTTTCATAAGGTAGAGCCATATTGCATTTGTGTTGTTCATTATCTTGCATGATGTCTCCTGTGTAAGAGCTTCACATGAAGAATTTGTGTTACAATTTCATACCTGGGAGAAGTTTGCTATTTTTGAAGAATTGTTAGATGCCCACTTTTTAGATGACAACAGTGTAATCCACTGAATTCCTTCTTTTGTCCTTGGTGCTGGAAAGCTCAGAGCCAACTTTTTGTTCCCCATATATGCTTTTGTTTTGTTATTAGCATTTTTATTTTCTCTTCCTTGTATTGAGTTTGACTTTCCTTTTGTTAGCTTCATTTGTATATAAATATATCTGCATTTCCTTCATGATAAACATCGCAAATTATTTTTAAAAGGCATAGTATACCTAAAAATTTAGAGCTAGTACACATCTATAAACTTTTTAAAAGATAAAAGTCTCATGTTGGAAAATTCTTCAATCATCTTTATGATAGAAGAAAGCCATATATCTATATCTATGTATCTTGATTGAAGTTATATATATGTATAAATAGATAGTTGGGATAATTGTACTGCTGATGTTTAATGATTTATTGAAAGGAACAGTTAATGCTTACATTTTTTGACCAATTTTGCATGCTTATAAGTGGTCATCTGAACAACTAATTTGAAGACAACAATATGCAATATAACAACCATTGGTGAATTCCTACCATCTTGTCTAGTGAAGCTCTGTGTCATTTCTAATGTTTATAAAATTATTTTTATTCTCTTTAATGGTTTGATCAATCTTGCAATTCTTACATCTGGTAATCTGAGCAACTTCATTGAAGATAACAGGATATAATATAACAACCACTGTTAATTCCTATCATTCTATTTTGAAACCCTGTATCATTTTTATCGTTATTGCTTTGTTTTGTTTTTGTCTATGTTGTTATTTTGTTATTTTCGTTAAAATAAAAAGAAAGAAAGAAAGAAAGAAAGAAAGAAAGAAAGAAGAAAACACTCACCAGATGCAGTGGCCCACACCTGGAATTCCACTACTTGGAAGGCTTAGTAGGAAGATCACAAGTTCAAGACCAGCCTAAGCAACCAAGTGATACCCTGTCTCAAAATTTTTATGAAGAAGGAGGGGGTAGTAACTAGAGGTGTAGGTCAGTGGTAGAGTGCTTTCCCATCATGCACAAGGCCCTGGGTTCAGTCCTTTGTAATACACACACACACACACACACACACACACACCCTAAAGATACTTATGGCAAAGCTGGAGGACTGTATCTTGAGTTAACTGGGCTTGAACTCCTCAATTTTTTTTCAAAGAATAATAAACATCTACTTAGCTGGACAAAAGCAATTTTTCTTGTGATTTTTATATGCTACTTAAAATAAATCTTAACAGCTTAATGAAGTTATAATGATTTTCCCTGTCAAAAGATGACTACAAATGAGGAATTTAAGAATTTTCTGATCTATAATGTAAGTGCTCTAAAGCAAATCAAAAGCAAATAGATTTCCCAATTAATTAAATACTCAACATCCTCAGAATACACTATTTCATAACATGTAAACTGTGGTAAGGACCATACACCAAACTTCTGTAGGACGAAGAAGAGTTTATAAGGTATTTTACATATTTAAAGAGCAAAAGGGATTTTTTTTTTTTGAGACAGAATTCACACTGCCCTTGAATTCACTATGTATCCTAGGTTGGCCTCACATTCACATCAGTCACTTTGTTGCCCAGGCTGTCCTGTAATTCACATCAATCCTCCTGCCTCAGCCTCCCAAGTGCTGGGATTACAGGTGTGTGCCACCATGCCTGGCTCACAAAAGGAATCTTTATACATTACTCACTCACATGCAGTTCACACTTGATCTTAGTCAAAAGGCCGAGAAGCGATTTCTCACATGCAGTTCATACTACTTTCAGGACGGAGATGTAGCTCAGTGGTAGAGCGTGTACTTAGCATGCATGAGGCAGTGGCTTCTATCCACAGGGGAGAAGGAGAGAGGAGGAGAAGCGGAGAGAGAGAGAGAAACTGTTTTCTGGGAGTGCATGGAAAACAAACACCATCTAGCTTCTATTCTGATGCTATTTTAATTTCTCCCCTTTAGCTAAACACAAATTGTCATTTCTATTTTGCTTCACAGCACAGGCAACGTAACAGAAGAGAGAGGCACGCAAGTGGGGGACATCTAGCGTGCAAGTTTCTTTCTCCATATTCTCCACTTGAAGGAACTGCCTTCGCCCCCACTTTCAGGCTGTGCTGCAGCACGCCCCACAGAAGTGGCTGCTCAGAAAGGAAGCCTGTGGCATACGGCCACCCAACTCACCTCCTCAGCCACAAAGAACAGCGAGCCCTTCCCGGTCCGCATGGTGGTCAAGAGGTTTGTATTTATAATTCCATGGAAAAGTTATTGGGATTCTAGCGAGTTAATTCTGATCTACCACTTCCCGTATAACCTATGGCGAGAATAAAGACACTAAGGCAAATTCATAGTTTTGGGGAGCCCAGGGGGTCCTAAGTCCAGCTAGGATGATGACTTAGCAGAACACAGAGCTCAATATCATGGGCTGATCAGGCCTGCGACCTCCCAAACAAGTGGATGGCAAAGACTTAAATAAAAGAGAAGTGGTGTGACTTTTAGGGCTCTAGGAGGATCAAAACTCTAGCAGAATTCGAGATTCTCTGGGGGTTGAGATGAAGAACTTCTCTGGGCAGCTCGTATTTATTTGGTTTTCAAATAAAAGAAGGGGGTTAGAGTGGAAAGCATGGGAAACTGAGCAGGACCTTGGGAGACAGCTCAAGGGCTTCTCCAAGTAATAAATTATGCTAATTTAGGAAAACAAGGTTTCTCAATGCCAGGCTGACCTTCACTGGAAGGAGTGAGATGCCTACAGCTACAATCTTTATCGTGTTAACTGGGGTTGGAGCCAGGTGTCCTCAGTTGTGGCTTTGTCTCGTCCTTTGAGGCATCACGGCATCACAGGCCACTACAGGCCTCAGCTGGGACCAATCACTCACAGAGGTTCACTTACTGTGAATCCATTGCCCATCTCCAGACAAGAGGGCTAGGTCTTGGACAGACTCACAAGTAAACACAGAAAGCCAACTGGTTAACTGTAAATCCTGCTCAGAGCTGCTTCATCTCCATTACTTTGACCTAGGGCCAAACCTGGGTTTTATTAATTCTTGACAAGGAGAGTAGCTCGGGCATGAGTGACTGTGAGCGTGGTGGGAAATATGTGAGTGCCGTGATCTGGGCAGATAGGTGGTCTGAAGTCACCTCTGCAATATGCAGAGAGAAGGATATGCAGGAGTACTCTGCATAACCAATTAGAGGTAGTATCTAATGTTTTGGGGTCAGTGCTCAGCTCCGATGTGTAATCTTTTATGCAGTGGGAAGTTATAACCTCCTACCTCAAGACTTGATCCCATAGTGGTTCTCCATCCTGCCAGGTTCACACATATTTTTGGGAGCTACAGGGGTGGACTAACATTGACCTGTCACCTTGCTTCAAAGACTACACATCAGCACCTCAAAGACTACACATTGGCCTGGACCCATTTGCATCGCTCAAAGCCAATTAAAGAGATAAGGAAAAGTCCTAGCCAGCTCTGTACATATCAGTACATGGAAATAGGGCCAGGTTTAGCCAAAATGGAGAAAACTGCTCTTCTTTCAAGGGGAGTCATCCAGGTGGTCATCCACAGCAAAGGTTAAAGAAAGGATGGACGCATGGCCCACGTCAACCAGTGAATATCACTGATCTGTCTAAAGATGCCTGCTACAGCTACTAGGGAGTGAACAAGTATGTATTTTACCAGGATATTAGCTGTAAGGACAATGTAAGCAGACAGGTGTCAGCTTTGTCCACGTATAGGGCAGAGGAAGAAGAAAGAAGGCAGCTTCTTGACAAGGGCCTGAACACCAGCTGGTCTCAAGACAGTGATTCAGTGGGGCTTTTGGTTACAGAGGCCTATTGATCCTCCCCTTTACTGTGCTAAACTTAAACCAGTGGATATAGGTTTCTATCACTTGCTGCCAACAGTCTTTATTAACACAATGTCATTAATTAATTATCTTCTGTCACATTCAACAAAGCCAGGTTAAAATCAGAGTCCATGAATCACTCAAGTTCTTATCCTGACACTGGCAATTTCAGTACTTTTGTAGATTAACTTTCAAATTCTATCTTCTTTAGTGTTTACACCTTATCATGGTCTTCATCATCGATGGATGTTCAACATTGTTAAGACCCAGCATTTCCCCTTCACAGCAAGCTCTACCTTGGTTTTTTTTTTTTTTCTTGAAATAGTCTCACTATGTTATCCAGGCTGGTCTCCAACTATTGAGCTCAAGAGGTCCTCCTGTCTCAGCCTCCCAAGTACTTGGAACTATAGGCACATAATGTTGTGCCAGGCATGAATTTTATCATTGGTTAGTCTCATTCTGAGGTTGGCAGATTGTAACTTTGTTTCTCTTAAACTATTTAGTACATGTCCATTCAAAGGTTATAAAAATCTATTTTTCCTATGATCTTTCCTTTTCCTGATTTCACTTTAAAGTCAATTCCCAATTTTCCTTGTCTAAATATCTGGTCTTCCTCCTTTTTGATTAGTCTATGTATGCTGAAGGAATTTCGACCAAAGCAAAATATATGAAGAATGTTGAAGAATCTGCCAACAAACTTTTTGTCCCAAGTGAAAAATTATTTTATCACTTACTAATTTGAATTATCTGTGCCATTATGCTCTTCCATCAATGACAAGCACTATTGTCAACTATAATAATATAGCTATAAGTTATCAGTTTGTGCTATATGTTAAGCACAGTGCTAAGAGCCCCACATAAACATTTCATTTAATTCATACAGTGATTTAAGGTACATCTTTTAATCCCATTTTATGATGAGGAATGTGAAGCACAAAAAAGCTCAGTCACAAAGCCAGTTTGAAAAAAAAGGAAGCAGACTCCAAAACCTAGTCTCTAGCTGGGTAGGGTGGTACACACCTGTAATCCCAGCAATCAACAGGCTGAGGCAAAAGGATCCCTGTGAGTTTGAGGCCAGCCTCAACTACATAGAGAGATCCATTCCCCCCCAAAATCAAAGACAAAATAACAACAATAACAAACCAGAACCTCTTCCCTTATTATGCCAGCCTAGGTAAGAAAGAGATCATTTAAATGGGATGCACACTGGAGGTATCCAGACACAAACAATTAGACATGATGAAATATGCATAATCATCCATTTAAAAAGTTATGCTGGCAGGCATGGTGGTGCACACCTGTAATTCTAGCCACTAAGGGGACTGAGGCATGATGATTGCAAGTTTGAGGTCAACCTGAGCAATACAGTGAGACCCCATCCAAAAAAACAAAACAAGACCATAATTATTGAAGAAACCTATTTTGGGAGCATGATCACAGGCCCATGAGAAAGCACCAGGGGGTGCCCGGCAGCCCCATCTGGGATCGTGTAAGAATAGCAGTAAGCAAATGAAAAACCAATTTGTTGGAACGTGTTTCATGAAGTGAATCAAAGTTGTTATTTCAGAGACAATGAGAATTTATTGGGCTTTATATTATCACCTAGCATTATTTAATAATTTTGACTTAATATCCAGGCAAGAGATAATATTTTTTCAGTGTTTGGGATCATGAGGTTCTTAATCCGGCCTTGCATTTAAAAACATAATAATCTCATAAGGGTTACAGGGTAAAGATCATTGTCTCCCAGGCCCGAGGTGCTTTAGTGTGAAAGAGCAAGCTAAGTGCTAGAGGCGTGACGCAAGATGTCAAATCCAGTAGGTCTTTTTGTGTTTGTTTTGTTTTTATCTGATATTAAGGATTGAACCCAAGGCCTAGCATACATTCTACCACTGAGCTACATCCCCAGCCCTGTTTCTGTTTTGAGAAGTGGTCTTGATAAATTACCCAGGCTGGCCTTGACTTGAGATCCTCCTGCCACAGCCTCCTGAGTAGCTAGGATTATAGGCACAGGCACATGCCACTATAATGGATCCCAGTGGATCTTTTCAAGAAGCTATCTTCTCATTTACAAAAGCTTCTAAAACAGCTCTAAAACACAGGCTGCTAAAACACAGCCTATATTTCTTAATGTGTTCCATGCACACTTGCCATATCACACAGCTGTTCTACATACTCTTAGGTATTTACCCACATGAAGACATTTACATGGTTATGGTTTGGATAAAAAGAAGCCCCCCTACCCACCCAAAGCTCATGTGTTCAGAGGTGGAGCTTTTGGAAGATGACCCAACCATAGGGCACAAACCCATTTATGAGTTAGTTCATAGCTGAATGTGTTATGAGGAGCTGAGGGTGGCTGGGGGAGTGCAGTGCTAGGGGCGTGCCCTTGAAGGTAGGTATCATTCCCCTGGCTCCTCCCCTGCTCTCTGCTTCCTGGCTTCCCTGGGGGTGATTGGCTCTCCTCTGCCATGCCCTGCCCCCATGCCTCTTCTGTCTTGGAGCCAGATGGATATAGACTAAAACCTCTGAACCTTTGAATCAAAATAAATTTTTTTTCCCCCTAAGTTGTGTATGTCAAGCATTTTATCTCAGCAACACAAAGTCTGACTCACATGTACACACATGTCTAGCAGCTTTATTTGTAATGGTCCACAAATGAAAACCATTTAAATGTCCATCAACAGGTGAATGAATAAACTGTGGTAGTTGGGCTGTGCTGACTGCCTCAATGTCCTGAACCGATTTAAAATATTTATCTCTCATGGTCATTTTAATCTAGAAAAGAGCCCAAAGTCACACAGGGTGAGATCTGTTGAATACGGTGGATGAGGACACACTCTCACGTTTTTACAAGCATTCACTATATATATTTTTATCATATTCATAAAGACACTCAGGAAAGACTCCCAGCACTGTTTCAGAAAGTGGCAAGAACTTTGGGATAAGTGTGTTTGAAGCAAGGCAGAGTATTTTGATGGAGACTAATGTAATGAATTTTTAAAAATTTAATCATCTACCATATATTTTGATCCCCGCTTGTATACACACCCCAGGGGTACTATTTAGCAATAAAGAGGAATGCACTATTGATACATGCTGCAGTGTGTATGAACCTCAGCACAGCTGTGCCACGTGAAAGACGCCAGGTACGAGTGAGCGCCTCTTCTGTGACTCATGTACATAAATTCTACCAAGTGCAGAATAAACGTTGTGACGGAAAGCATGCGACAGTTGTGAAGTGAGGGGGAGGGTTGCAGAGAGAGACTACACAGGGGTCCCGGAAGTTACTAAAGAGTGATGTTCATTATCTTGGGTGAGGTGGTGGGTTCACGGTGTACAGGTATGTCAAAATGCATAAAATTATGCACTTTAGATGTGTGTCATTTATTATATGTCGATTTTGCTTTAAGAAGGCCACCAACAAAATATACAGTCAAAAACACTTTTATGTATTTCAAAATAATTGAATAATACTTTCTGATATTTTAAGGAAAAAGAGTGAACAATACAAATATCTCTACTTAGCAATACAAATGTGTTTTGTTCATATGCTTAAGTGTTTAGAATGGTGTGCAATATTCTTTTCCCATTTTAAGGTAAGCAAACATTTGATTCAAAATGATGACCAAAATACATTTTAGACCCATATGATACAGAAAGAATATTTTAAGAAAATTATTTTCAAGCTGTAGTTGTAACCTATTAGTGGACCATGAGATTACTTGGGTGGGTCCGTACTAGCACCTTCAAAATGAGCTAAAGTAGAACAGCATGGAAAATAGTACACCTGAAGTGGGAGGGTTAAACACAGTGTTTCAGGAAGCATGCTTGTCACCTGTGTGACACTTTGAAAGTTATAGTTCTTACCATGGGTCATGGTTCAAAATGTAAAAAAAAAAAAAAAAAAAAATCACTATTCTATGATAAACATTTAATGTATTATCTATTTCTTGCTATTCTGTAAATGCCATATGACTGTGCCTCTTGTGCTAAAAATATCTTTTCCTTTTTTTTTTTTTGTACCGGGAATTGAACTCACAACCTCACACTTGCCAGGCAGGTGCTGTGCCGCTGAGCTATATCCCTGACCCCCAAAAATATCTTTTTTACATTGTTCTGTTTCAGAGCTTCAGTTTCCTAAATTCCAGAAATAATCATTGGGAACGAGTCTTATTCTAGATATTCTTTGTAGAAATATAAATGTGCAATCTTTCTGTCTGGCTAACTGCTTATTTTGCGGGGCTGCGAATGCACCCAGGCCTTGCGCATGCGCAGCAAGCCTTCTACCACTAAGCGGTGCCCCGTAGAAAATGAATTTTTAAAAGTGGCAGTACAGTGAGGTGAGCCCCAGCTTCTGGTGTTAAGGAGCTTCGGCGAAACATGGAACTAGAAAATGGTGAAATCCTAAATTAGTGGGGCAGATAGAAGTGTTTTACCAGAAGTCGGAAAATACCAGAAAGAAACGAACTGAAATTTGTGCCCGGAAGCCTTCCTTGCTGGGAGGACCCTATCCACCCAAACCTCGACAAGGGCACTGGGAATGTGGCGTGAGGCTGAGGAGAGGCCGAGAGCCACTCTCCCCTGCCCAGACTGTAACTTAGTATTGTACCTGCGATTGGCAAGGTGGCATGTTTGTAGAGGGAATAAAGGCTTGTCCTTACGCAAACACACCCCGCTGGAGTTTGTTCTACCACTCCCGGTTTGTACTGCCACTCTCTTACCTAGGATTGGATTAAATCTCTGTTCTTTCAGACGGAACGATCATTTTGAGCCAGATCAGTAGAGCCAGTTACAATAAGGAGGTAGGCCGGGGTTGCACCACGCAGAGGAAGGGTTTAGGGAAACCGGGTAGCTTATATCAACCCTAAAACTGATAAGGCACATGCTAGTATTTGTTGTTCAGTGTAAGATGATAGTGTACAAGTACAGCGGAGAAAGAAGAGGACATTGGACAGGCTAAGATGTGAACACGGACACAGGAAACGGGCACTGGATTTGAAAAGGAACCATAGATGACCATCCATTAATAGGCTCAGACTGTGTAGATTCAGTAGATTCATACTCAGTAATTTAGATTAATTAAGGAGCCAGACATGGTGCCACAGGCCTGTAATTCTAGTACTCTTGGAGGCTGAGATGAGAGAATTGTAAGTTTGAGCCCAGCCTGGGCAATTTAAAGGGCTGGGAATATAATTCAATGTGAAGGCCCTTGGTTCAACCCCAAGTAACACAAAAGAAAACAAAGAAAAACAAAACCATTAATGAAGGGAGTACAGAAGACAAAACCTAAAAATCTTTCAAAGAAAAAAAAGGCATTTTAGTATTTCTTCATTAATATCATTAACTGTTATGTCCTAGCAATACTCTAAAACCAAATAATAAAGCCTTACTGGAAAGCTCTTGGTATTCATTACATGTAATTATACTGCCTAAAATAGGACAGTTCTATCTTTATTTCTACCCATAGTAGTAAAAGACAGAAGTTGCTTCTAGTAGTCACCTGCCCCAAATCAATCTATAATACATTTTTAAATTTTACTGCTTCCTAGGTTCTGATCCAATCTCTTCAATGACACTGAGACTGAAAGCTGTGTCTGTAATGCTCTCTACAGAGTAAGTAGAGGGGAGTGTAGGATCAGGGAAGGGAGCTGGGCACAATGCTTTCTTAGCTACTGTGCAAAACCAGTGTAGAAATCAAATATGCAGATTTCTATTACACAACATCCATGTTCAAGATACCTTACGGTGTTGGGTATACACATAAGGATAAATCACAGATTCTAATTCAGCCTGTTTTTGTGGATAAGAAACACAATAAATAGAAAATTTTAAAGTGTTGTAGTGGCTTAAAGTTCCAACAAAAAGCATAATGGTAGACATTGCCCCCCAATATCCAATCTTCTCTCTTTTTAGAGAACCCTTGAGCCCCACACCCACTTTTCAAAGTTCAGGTGGATACAGGGCTATTCTCCTAAAGACATCTCTATCCTCCTGGTGCAGGTAGATGTGACCTCATTCGTAAGTTCTAGAATGTGAGAGTGCTGCTTGTAACTTCCAGGTCTTCTCAGAGGAAAAGCTACTTGTCCCGGGCCCCACCCCCATCCCATTCCCACACTGAGTCAGCTTCTGCCAGTACATGATGTCAGTACCCCAGGCAATGGCAGAGCAACAACACAGAAGTACTCTTGGGCTTTGATTAGTCCACTGAATCAAGGCTATCATCTGTCCTGGAATACCTGCCAACTTTCGGGTTGTTAATGACAAATGCAATGACATTTTCCCCTTTTTGAACCATCAGTTTTTTTGAGATTTTGTTACTGCTGCTTAGTTAGTATTGCAACCAATAAAATATATCCTGCTGCTATAGAGATAAAAAAGCAATGATTGCTTGAAGAGGTCCTGGGAAGAACCAGTAGCTCAGTCAAGGAGTTGAGAGAAACTTTAAACTCATTCTATTCTGTCCTCTTTTTGTTATTATTATTATTACTTTACACAAGAGGAAACTGAGGCTCAGAGCTTTGTCCATAGTCTCAGAATTTGTGGCAGAACCAGGACTCAACCCCAGGTCTCAGTATTCCCTGCGTTACATCTTCTGTCTGATAACAATGACCATTAATGCTACCGCTTTCTTACCTTGCCACAGTCAGTTAAGATGTAGTGAGTGGGACATGGGATACTACCCTAAACATGAGTTTTAAAATCACATATTTTGTCTCAGAAGTTATCTGAAATCTAATACGTGTGAAACTAGCATCACTGTATGGTACTGCTATAATAGAGATGAATGGATGAGACACAGATCCAAGCAGTTAGGTTACAGACCCAACAAGGTCTAAAAGAAAATAGTCACGGAAGACTCACACAAGCAACGCCCGGATTACTGAAGTGCGTTAGAAATACAGAAATATGGTGCAAGAATACTTAAATCAACTCAGAAATACTCTGTGGAAACCTAACTAGAAAGCTAGGGCTGGGAAATACAGTTTCAATTCTATTTGAAAAAAGACTTTCTGAGGAGGCATGAACATATCTGATCCTTCGATCTCTTAAAAATCACCTCAAAGCCTCCAGCCACGGGATCTTTCCTGTGCTGATTACCAGTAATAATCACCTTCACCTGAAACTTTCCAAGTCCCGCCTTCACTAAGGAGAAAGAGTTGATGCAGCTTCACTGTTTGCAGAGAGGCTGCTGGAGAGCAGAGAGCCATTTTAGGGAGATCTGAAAGGACAGAATGTGACACTGTGGAAATTAATTTCACTGATTCACTTGCTTGCTGAGTGTTCAGTCTGTGCTGGCAAAACACACAGTCCCTGCCCTGAAGAAGCATACAGTCTAGACAGAGAAACTTGCCTTTTTTTTTCCTTTGTGGCACTGTGGGTTGAACCCATGACCTTTGCACTGAGCTACAGCCTCAGCCCTTTTTTATTTTTACCTTTGAGACGGGGTCTCACTCAGTCAAAATCACCTAGTCTGGGCTTGAATTTGTGATCGTCCTGCCTCAGCCTCTCGGAGTACTAGGATTACAGGCTGGTGCCACCGTGCCCAGCTTTCTTAATATATCTTAACATGAATTAAGGGTGAAAGAATACCTCAAGACACTCTTTGGAGTAGGAAAACCCCCTCCAGACTATCTTCACTTTGTATCTGTTCTTTCTTACGCTGAGGCTGTCTTAATAAAAGGCAGCAAAGCAAGCCACTGCTCACATTTTTTCTTACAGCCTCGGTTGCGCCTGGTTTTGAACAATCTGCCCTCACTGCCACCACATTCACCATTACCTTTCAGCTGGCTGGAATAAGGGCTCTTCTGCCCTCCCTCAAAACCCACAACCGCTGGGCCTCTCTCAGAGTCACCCCCTGGCCTGTGGAACCTAATGAGCCCCTGGCAGTGGGAAGCACGGCTCATGGCTTGGACACAACGCAGCCATGTCCCCAGATCTGCCCTGACAGGACTCACGCTCCTGTCCTGAAAGGACTACAGGCTGCAGCTAACTTCGGGGGACTATTACAATCCAGACCCATGTGCTGGTGGACCTGAATTTAAAATTAGCAAAGCGAAGCCGCATGGAAGACCACAGTGGAAGCAGAAGCCGAGAAAGGCTGTATTTTCCTAGCACGTTTTTAGTTTATTAAATTACTTAAGCCTCCGTAGTAAATGGTCATCTATAAAAGCCCACTCTTCTTGAAAAACAGCTGGTGTCTTGAAGTATCTTTCTTTGTAAATAAATATAAAAAGCAGCAGGAGGAAAAAGCAAGATTCCAGGAAAAAACAACAGTAAAATATACCATTAGTAACTACTAAATATTGGGACATTTGAAAAATAAAGTGCATTTCCCCTGAGAGTATGTGTTGGAGCTCAACAAAATTTCAGTCATGAGCTCCTCCTGCCTTAGCGTAAGTTCTTTGGCATTTTCCGCCTTGAACACCTCTTCACATGCTGAGCTGTGGGAGAGCATGCTGCTGCTGCTGCCACCTACTGCAGGCACAAAGTTATGCTTGAAAAACATGAAAGAGGAAACACAGTACACTAATACTACTGAAAATAATTTATAAGACCAAAATAAAGGTCATACTTTACCTTTAAACTACTAATTATTTAGAATCCTGAATGATGATCAGAAGGGCAATGTGTAAAGAAAGGTAAATAATCGACACAGAACAGCATGAAACGGTTTTGCTGAGCTACAAGATATGCTCACACACACACGAGCAACCTCTAGTCTCTTTCCCTTTACACTGAGAAAAGTCAATTCAAAACCATCCTTAGAGTGAAGTACAAACTACACTTGGCAATTCTAGAACTATCAAGACAGACAAGCATGCTAATAAGGTGGGCAGAGCAGAAGGAAAGCGTTCATGAAGAGTTAATGTGCACAAAAAGATGGAATGGCTAAGAAGGAAAATGTTCAGGGTGAGCATCAAAGAAACGCAAGTTAAAACAAAATATGGTGCTAGCTTCTCTGCAAAGTGGGCGCGATCTTTTGTTTTACTGCATGGAAAAGGAATATGCACTTTAGGGAGGGTATAGCAGAACAGGTACTCAAACCCTGCTGAGGGTTAAATACACTTTATACCTTTTCTGAGATAGTTTGGCAATAGGTATCTGTAGGCCTAAAACGTCACTATCTTTTAAAGAGGAAAAATTAAAATTAAAAATATTTTTTAAAAGTAGTATCTTTTGGCTCTAAATTCAACTTTGAGGAATTTGAAGAATCGGGAATTTGAAAAAAAAAAGTCTATCTATAAAAAGGTCATCATATAATTTTTTAAACAACAAAACTAGGAATACAGTCATATAATGCTCCTACCATGGAGGATTTGTTAAATAAATTATGTTAAAACTGTACAACAGAACATTTAAAAATTTTATAAATTATATACTAAAATATGTAAAAACAGGAAACAATATTCATGATAGAAGTGATATAAGGAAGGTAACACAACAACGGGTACCATGAGATCTCATACATATATTTGACTACAAGAATATACAGAATATTAATCATGGTTACCTCTGGATATAGGGATTCTACAATTTTATTTTCTCTTTTAATTTGAATTTCTAAATTATCTCTAAAGTACTACTTTGGGGAAAGGTTTTAATGTTGCCAAAGTGATAAAGGTTTACTGGTATTTTTGATATAGGGACAAATTGGGAAACGTTGGTCAAAGGATACAAAACTTCAGTTAGGAGGAATGAATTCCAAATAGCTATTGTACAACATGGTGACAGTGTACAATGTGCAACACACGATGTATTACAAACTTGAGAATTGCTGGGGGAGTAGACTTTAGGTGTTCTCACCATACCACCGCACATAAGTATGCGAGGTAAACAAACCGGTTACAGCTTTTTTCCCCCTCTAATTTTAAGGAAGAGAATTTGGAAATGATTCTGTAATACACTGTTAGACTAAATAATGTGTCTTTTCACTGGTGTGAAGATGGTCATGGGATAAGCTTTAAGGACATAAGAAAGTTTGGGATTAAAATGCTCTGATTAGAAGGTAGGGGTGTGTGTGTGTGTGTGTGTGTGTGTGTGTGTGTATGATTTTGTTTGTTTTGCAAAAAAATAAAAGTACGGTGCAAAAAGATTATGAGATGAAAAGAAAGCAAGTTGAGAAATCCTGTAACACTAGAGGAGGCACTGTTACACTGTTACGTGGCAAAAGGGAAGGTGAGAGTGTCCAGACTGGGGGCGGGAGGGAGCAGGAGAACCGTGGGCAGCCACTGTGGGAAACGGGGCAGATGTGAGCTGAAGGTCAGCCACCAGCAGGCAGCGAGGGTCCAACAGTGGAGGCAAAACAATCAACATGGAGTCAGAAAACGGGACTAGGGAGGTGCTCTGTGTTGGGCGCAGGCAAGGGAGAAGGGGCCGAAGGTTGAAGCAGGGTGGAGGGAAGCGATGATTGAGTGGTTGAGTGTGTTTCCCAGCTGAGTGGGGCATAAAGGAAGGGAGGCAGGAATGTGCTCAGTTTGGTTACTATGGTACCTACTGCCATGTGGGGCGCATAGTACAGCAGTATAATATATGCTCAAGAAAAAAGCGAAGAGAGACTGTGTGAGCAGAGGGACTGGACACTACACTGCGTCCTTGCTGTATCTCTCCGATTTCCAGGCCCATAGCAGGGATAGCAGGAGGGGGCACTCTTCCCCATGGACGCATCAACATTCACCATAAACATTTAAAGCCGAGCAGCGCCAGGCCAAGGGCCTTGCACGGGGAAGCATGCAGCTGCAGTTACTAAATGAGCGAATGAATGCATACATACGGGTACATCTGGGATCTGCTGTGTCTACTGATATAATGGAACCTTTTTACTCTATCTTTGACCTTGTGCAAATGGGCTACCTTTATACTAATAACAATGGCACCGGGGGCTCCTGCTCTGCACGGTCACTTTAGCTAACACAGGCTGAGCTGTCTCTAGCTACAGTACATTTCAGGTTAAAGCTGTGGCTTGGGATTAGGTCTATCTTTTAACTTTCCTACTTTTTATTATACCATTTCTAGTCATTAAAAAATACCCTGCTGGGAGTCATCTGTTTGCAGCAGAGAGAAGAGGAAAAAAATGGAAACAATGCACTACGCTGCCTTTTTAGGTACAGAAGCCATCTTTAATAAGGTGGTAATTTCACCTTGAAAGTTGGCTTGGCGTGGTCTCCAAGTCCGTGTGACAGATACACAGTGCTGGAGGTGGTCTCAGGAGTCTTACGTCCCCATCCACATGCTTGTAAGATCGCCGTATCAGTAGAATACAGTAATCCTACTGATTTCTAGATACTGATGTGTACCATGTACTACACAGGGTGTACATGATCACACCTAATTACATGACTATATTATGAAAAACTGTAGTACTCACCTACAGTCTCTCTCCAGGCTGGCTGTGAGGAAGCTCATGACAATGTTAGGGGGATCTAGGGTGGCCTTTATGAGATGAAGGCAGATCACAGCTAACAGGTAAAGAGAAAAAACCAAACCTGAGGCTCAGTCCCACAACCACCACCCACCAGGAACTGAAAGTTGTAACCGATGTTGAAGTCCCCAGTTGAGCCTCCGGGGAGACCTGAGTCCCGGCCAATACCTAGATCAAAGCTCTAGGAGACCCTAAGCAGAGGACACAGCCCAAAGGCTGAGGTAATACATGTATGTTATTTTAAGCCGCTAACCTTGTGATTATATTGTTATGCAACAATAGAAAAGTTATACACCCACAGAGCTTGACACCACCCCGAGTAAGGGCAACTCGGTTTACGTTCATAAAAAGCGTCTAAATCCCTTGCAGCGCACCTAATAAAGATTACAATCACACACTGTATCATTCCTTTCTCTATAAATCATAGTGAGTAACACAACAGCAAACGTCCTGCCTTATGATGCAAACAAGCCTGGGCTATAAACCTGGGATCACTAGCAATGACCATACAGTGTAACATTAGATAGGAAAATTACAAAAAAAAATTTTAGGATATTGCCTCCCAATATCCTTTGTTTCCTGCAAACCTTGGATATGTCATCTTGGAGTTTCTTTACATAGATCTTGTTTTCCATTATGTTTCTAAAACAGCAAAAGCCTATGGGGTAGATTAGAAACCACCTATGAAATCTTGCTGACTGCACTTGAAAACTGCAGAAGGGGAGAATGAATGTATTTGTTGGGTGTTACAGCGTGACAATTTCCCCCAAATCGTAGTGGCTTCAAATAGTAACATTTACTTCCTTATACAGCTTTTGGGGGTCAGGAATCTGACAGCAGCCCTGGCGGGTGCCTCTGCATCAGAGTCTCTCATGAAGTTGCAGTCAAGGCTGCTGAGTGGGGAGGAATGAATTCCCAACAGCCTAAACACTCAACTAGAGGAATACTTGGAAAATTGTTCATGCATGTGGCTGTCTGCAGGAGGCCTTGGTTCCCTGTCACGCGAGCCTTTCCACAGGGCTGTCTGAGTGTCTTCACAACAGTGGCAGCTGGCTTTCCTGAGTAAGCTGTCAATAGCATGCAAAAAGCTGCTGTACTTTTCATGACCTAGGTCAGGGACTGGCGAACATTTCCTGAAAGGGCTGGAGAGTGTATATTTTAGGTTTGCATGCCATATAGTTTGTAGGACAACTGTTATGGTTTATATCTAGATGTTGCCCACAAGCTTCCTGCACTTACAGATTTCTGGACTCCAGAACTGTGAAAAAAGAAAAGATTCTGCTGTTTTAAGTCAACTGGTTTCTGGTGATCTGTTACACTGTCCCTTGGAAATGAATGCATTCTTTGACCCACATTCTGCTTACTGTGTTAAGCCCGAAGTTGTGGTTTTGAGGTAGGTTTTAAGGTGGGTTTACACATGCCTTGCTGCTAGGAGGTGAGGCCTGGTTGGAGGAGACGGTCACTGTGGGGTGGCCTGGGAGGATCTGTATCCCATCTGCTCCTCCCTTGATTCTTTGCTTCCTGTCTGCCACGCTCCTGTGCCAGGCTGTCCTGCCTTGGAGCCAGCCAACTATGGACTAAAACATCTACAAACTGTGCGCCAAAATAAACCTCTCCTTCCTGAAGTTGTGGGTGTGAGGAATTTTGTCCCAGCGATGGAGGAAGTGACTAACACAACAACTACTCAACTCAGTTATTGTAGTGTAAGAAACAGCCATCCACAGTACAGAAACAAACGGGCAAGGTCTGCATATTCCAACAAAATTTTATGATAAAACAGGCAGCCCCCCTAACCCCTGACCTGGCCTCCAAAGCCACGCACTCTCATTTCTTTGTGTATTTCTTAGGAGCAAGTCATTAGGTCAGGCCTATCTTCAAGTGGAGGGGAATTGGTCTCTACCTCTTGAATGGACCACAAATCAGAAAAATGTGTAAATCACTACTATGAGCTTGACACAGTGAGCAGAATGTGGGTAAAAGAATACTAATTTCTTAGAGATAATGTAACAAAGTACTACAAACCAGTTGGCTTTCAGTGATAGAATCTTTTCTTCTTTCACAGTTCTGGAGTCTAGAAGTCCAAAGTCAAGGTGTCAGCAAGTCAATGCCCCTGCCTCTGAAGGCTCTAGGAAGAATCCATCTTTTACTCTTCCTACCTTCTGCGGGCCTCTAGAAACCCCTGTGTGCCTGGCCTGTGGTTGCCTCACTCCAGTCTCTGTTCTGTCCTCACATGACCTTCTTCTCTACGTGTATCTCTGTGTCTCCTTGTCTTATTACCCTTCTTCCTTGAATTTTTGGGGTAATTTACACATATGAAATGCATGATCTCAAGTATTCCCATTGATTATTAAAATGCTTTGCATAGTTTCAGTTTTAATGTTAATATTTCATTTTCTTTTTAGCACTTTAGGGGTGTGTGCGTGTGTGTGTGTGTGTGTGTGTGTGTGTGTGCTTTGAAGCATAGGTAGGCAAGATATAGCTCAACCAAATTCAACTGACTGCTTGTTTTTATAAATAATACTTTATTAGAATACAGCCCTTCTTATACATTTATGTGTTGTTGATGGTTGCTTTTGTGCAGTTCAGTAGTTGAGACAGAGGTCATATGGCCCACATAGCCTAAAGAATTTACTAACTTGTCCTTTATAGAGAAAGTTGCTAATATCTGCTCTGAAGCAGTGGTTCTTCTATTTTTTATGCATCAGAATCACAAAGATAGCTTACTGTGCCATATCCCCAACTGCTGATTCGCTTAGGTCTGGGATGGAACCCAAGACTTTCATCTCTCACAAACAAGCTGTTAGGTAATGCTTATGCTGCTTGTTGGTAAACTATACTTTGAGAACCACTATTTTAGATCTAACTTGTTAACTTTATTACAATCTATCTCATATCTTATACCACTTCAGTTCCATCTTTTATCCTTTGTTGTATGTATTTTACTTCTTTAGATGCTCATAACTCTACTATATGTTGTTGTTATTTTTGCTTTAAATAGGTCAGAATCTTTCTGGGTTTTTTTTTTTTTGTAAATTAAAATATAGTAAATTTGGCCTTTTATGGTGCACAGTTCTAAAGAGTTTTAACTTATATACGGATTTTTATAACTGACATTACAATAGCTCCTTATGTTAGAGGATCTAGACTAAAAGAACAAAAAGGAAACTTGATCATAGATATGAAAAGTATAAAAAAGAATAAGGAAGAAATACTAGAAAAGAATAAAGATCAAAATTGAAGAATTAGTTTCATAGGCATAAGGATAATGTTATAAAATGAAGGTAACTTCTCTATCGAGGTAAAGATTTTCCTAATGTTTTCTGTTTTCTCGTTTGATTGTTGTTTGTTTGTTTGTTTGGTAGTACTGGGATTTGAAGTCAGGGCCTTCACACTGAGCTACACACTTGTCATCCACCCAACCCTTTTCTTTGAATTTTTTGTTTTGAGACAGGGCTTCATTAAGTCACTAAGTTGTTCAGGCTAGGCCTGAAATCTTCCCGTTTCAGCCTCGCAGAGTACTGGGATTACAGGCATGAACCACCATGTCCATCTCTGGTCCTTATGCACTATATGTTAGTGAGCTCCAATTTGCTACTTATTGCTTCTAAGGCATTTCTTATATTTCTTTTTCTTTGTGCTGGTGACTGGAGCCAGGGCCTCAGGCATTCTAAATGTGTGCTCTGCCATGGGGCTGCGTCACAGCCCTGCCTTTGTATTTCCAAAGTTTGTTGTTTAAACATTTATTTTGAACCTTTTAACTGTAACAAAAGTTCTGGCAAAATTACTATATTTTTGCAGTTTCTCAAAGGAGCCAGAAAATCCACTTGTTACTATCTAAAGATTTTCCAGGTAATAGATTATACAGGCAGCCTTTTTGAGTTTCTTAGTTAATAACTTTTTATGGGCTTTTCTTGGTGAGTTGATTCCCTAATTTCTGATCCTCTAGTTACTTTAAGGAGGGTGAGTGGGAAAGTCCCCGAGGTATTTGGTAGTGACTGTGTTACCCCGATTCCCACCATATCATTAATTCTGAAAGCTGCAAGAACAATAGGAAGACAGCCTCAATGTGGGGCCTATGGGTCTTTGACTTTCCATCTGGATTATAATAAAGAATCAGGTTTTTAAAAAAAGAGATCAGGCGCTGGGTCCAGGTTGGTAAGTATTAGAGTAATACAAGCACCTTTCTTCCCATCTGACCCCTCAAAACCCTCCTATCTTTTTCTGGCACTTCTCATCCTTCACATCAGACCTTAACAGAGACTAAAAACTGCTGTTCAAATTCTGATGTGCAATTCTTTTCATCATCTGGGTTACCATCCTGCCTCAACTTACTTGCCTAAGTGCTCTCTTGCCCATTCTTCTTCGATAGAGTATGTCATACAGTACTGAGCAGGGTTGTTTACTTTGTTTCATGTATTGAGAAGTAGGGAAAAGGTTGGTGAGTACTTTCCAGGTGTTCCGGAACTGTCTTTGATGTTTGTGAAACAACTCACACAACTTGCTTCTGCTAAGTTTGTACTGCAATGTATTATGACATGAATTTTACCAGCATTGATCACATCATTTTGCTAAGGAAACCACTGATACACAACTCAGAGCATGGCATTCAAGATTTAGCCTTTTATACCTGGTGTGGTGACACATGCTTATAACCCTAGCACTCTGGGAGGCCGAGCCAGCAGGACTACAAATCTGAGTCCAGCTTGGACAACTTAGTGGCTTAGCAAGACCCTGTCTCAAAATGAAAAATAAATTAAAAGAAAAATAAAAAGCACTGAGGAAGCAAATCATGGATTCAATATCCAGTATAAAAATTTTTTATTCTGTAGAGTAATGATCAAAGTAGTATATTCTCTGGTTATAATCACACTGGTTGTTCTCTGAGGAATGCAGTGAGACATTATTATTTTATTTACCAAACTGAGGAAGCTGAGACATAGACAGATGATTAGAAGAGACAACTGAGCCAGGTATGGTGGTACATTGCTGCAATCTCTGGGCGGTGGGAGGCTGAGGCAGGAAGACTGCAAGTTCAGGCCCAGCCCATGCAATTTAGCAATTTATAGAGATCCTGTCTCAAAGTAAAAAATAAAAACAAAAAAGGACTGGAATGTAGCTCAGTGTGAAAGCCCTGGGTTCAATCCCCAGCACTGAGAGAGAGAGAGAGAGAGAGAGACAGACAGACAGACAGACAGACAGAGACAGAGAGAGACAGAGACAGAGATAAAGAGACAGAGATAGATAGAGAGACAGAGGGAGAGACAGATAGAGAGACACAGAGAGAGACACAGAGACAGAGAGACAGAGACAGAGAGAGCGAGCCAAAAAAGTATTTATTAGAGAGAGAGATAAACTCCCAAGAAAATGTTTAATACAGAGCCTGGGTGTGTGTATTATTCACACACACACACACACACACACACACACACACATACACATATACACAAAAATACACATTTTTTGGCAGTAGGGGAGAAGGCAATAAATTTTTCTCTAAAAGAATATATTTTACTAACAAAAAGAAAATTAGGAGACCATGAGATGGAAGAAGTGGGGAGGCAGGGAAGGGAAAGGGGGTGAAAATAATAACTCCAATGTATTACATGCACATAGCAGCTTTCCACAGGAAAGTACCCATTAGGTACCTCAAGCACGTACCAGTAAACAAGTAGTGGTAAATGTGGAATTAAAGGCTCCTAAGTTCTAGTCATAAACAGTCTCCAGTGGGCTCTACTCCAATGACGGCGAACCTTGTAGAATTTTATGATAATAAACAGTGCGCCATGGCACGCGCGCCACAGGTTTGCTCCCACTGTGAGTCTATTCAGATGACAGAGGTGACATTCCAGATCTGGCTGTTAGCGTTCCATGTCGGGGAGAGGCATCTATTACAGTGGTTCAGTTTTAAAAATCCAACCCAGAACTATTATACAGGTACTTTCTTTTCTTTTTACATTGCTGGCGGCGTTACACGCCACCGTGGTTTCTTTCTAAGATCTCTGTCCCTGAACAAGACAAGACTTAGGCCCAACTGTGGTCAAGTGGGGCTCTAGTTTCCCTCTACCTTCTTTCCCTTCTGATCCCTCTTACTTCTTTTGTGACAACTCATATTCTGTAAAGCTTCAGTTCAGCAACACCAGCAGGTAAAGGGTGCTGATGAGGTCAGGGAAGTATGAGTCAGAAACCAGGCAGGCTGCAGAAATTGAGAAGGCACAAGGCTGGCAGGCTAAAGACCTTTCAGCAATTAGGAACTTAAAAAATTGCGGGAGTCAAACAAGCAGTCAGGCAAAAGCAAAAGGTTAGCAATCTGGAGTGGTGTGACACATAGTGAGAGAACAGGACAGATTTGGTTGAACAAGAATCTGAAACCAACAGCAGGGAAAATGCAGAATCCTTTGCACCCTTAGTCAGTCACCGCTGGCTCCTCTTGCCGTGGTCAGTCCTAGTCTAATATGACATTGGCCAAAAATCCCATCAAGATTAATAACTGCAACAGCTAACTGGCTGCCCAGTGAGTATGGGATGGGGTCTTTTGGGCTTGAGTGTTTTCTTCACTTGCTGAAAGGAAATGAATCCAATTACATTAATTTGCACCAAAAAAGAAAGTAACTGGGAATTACCTTAATGTAGCTCTCAAAAATAGTGTTTTAGAAGTGAGCCAAAGCAACATTTTTCCAAATATATTCTGTTGCTCTTTGCTGTTCAGTTCAATGCTCCAGATGAGAAGGATTCTGAGGTCACTTTGGGAGATGCTACATGACCGTATTATTGGAAACATTAACATGTTGAAGGTTCTGAGAAGTCTTGTAATAAGTACAGAGGCTCGTTTAATTTTATAGTCAGTGCTTTTAGCATCCTCCTTAAGAAATACTCAAGATTAAAAAGATATTTTCCTCTCACCCAGCTTTCTTGTTCTTAGTTTTATGTTTAGATCTAGGACCCATGACTATTTTTGTGACTGGAGTAATTGCCTACCACCCATAAAAAAATCCAAGTTTGGCAACCTGTTAAAAAGACTAGACTTTTTCCCCTGAACTGACTTGTTACCTTGATCCAAAGATCAGTGGCCTTACATGTGTGCATCTGTTTCTGTTTACACTATTCTGTCCCACTGATATCTGTCTACGCACAGAATACTACACTGGCTTACTGAAGCTTTAGAGTTTAGTCTTGAAATTATGTGTCATAAATCATCCACCTTATTGTTTCTTTGAAATATTTTCTACCTTTTCTAATTTTTTACTAGAATTTTGACAGAGATATTACTGGATCTATAGGCACCTTTATTTAGAGAGAATTTGCATCTTTACAATTTTAAGTTTTATAATTCATGATCCTGAGATGTATACGTATATAGACATTCCTTGTCTAGTGACTGGGTTCCATTCCGTTGACTAAGTCATGAAATGAACTGGTTGCTAAATGAGGAATTGTACATAGTGTGTACATTACCATGTTCCAAACAATAATATGGTCAAAGGAAGCTCCCACTGGATGACTCTGCTTTTATTTGAGTAACTCTTACGTGAAGTACTGTACTGTGGAGCAGTACTGTAATGTATAAAGCTACAGTACAGTCCTGTACAATGCAACTGGCAAAAATTACAGCACTATACTACAGAAGAGGCCACCATAAGGCCACAGTGCTGCTCATGTCCCTAAGACTGAATGCAGGTTGTAAATCCTGGCGGCAGGTTGCAAGTCTAAACAGTGTACCTGGGGGCCAAACATGTTCAGTGAAAGAAAGATAGGCTCCTAACTAAATAAATCGTGCTGGAAAAACTGGCTTTTCACATGCTGGAGACTAACATTAGCCCTATTCTATCACCATGCACTAAACTAAAATCAAAATGGATCAAAGATCTAAATATTAAAACAGAAACACTAAATCTACTGGAAGAGAAAATAAACAAATCTTGAAGACATAGCTGTAGACAGAGACTTCACATGCAAAACCCAGATTGCATGGGAAATACTAGGAAGAATCAAAACTAGCATCTCATCTTATTAAAAAGCTTTTGTACAACAAAAGAAATGACCAACAATGTGAAGGTACAACCCACAGAGTGGGAAGAAACTTTAGCCAGTTGTCACTCAAAGGACTTATACCTAGAACATATAAAGTATTGAAAAAAATCAGACCACCAAATGCAAAGACCCAATCCAAAAATGGGCATCTGAGGTGAATACATACTTCTGAGATAAAGAAACACAAACGGCAACTAAATATATGAAACAATATTCAACATCACTGGTCATTAGAAAGGTGCAAATTAAAATGACACTGAGATCCATCTCACTGCAGAAAGAATGGGAGTCATCAAGAAATCAACCCATAACAGATGCTGGAGGGCTGTGGGGAAAAGGAACCCTTTTCCACTGTTGATAGGAGTGTAGACTGGTGCAACCACTGTGGAAATCATTATGGATCACTATCAAAAATTTAGGATTAAATAAAACTGTGTTCCTTTTATAGATGGAGTACTACTCGGCCATAAAGAAGGATAAACTTGAGACATTTATAGGTAAATGGATGCAATATGAGACCATATTCATAAGTGAAATAAGTTAGACTCATGTGTAAACATTGTATTATCTTCTTGATGTGAAAAACTGAAAGAGTAAATAAGGACCAAAAAGTAGAACAGATATTGTGAAGTGGGAAAAAATTGTTCAAAAGGAAAGAGGAATTAGGGTGGGAAAAAGTGAAAGGAAGGGAAAAAGAAAAAAGTACAGGACAGTTATACTACTATTTCCTCTTAGTTCCTTAAAAAGGGAGGGTTGTGCTAACAGCATTTGGAGAATTTTTTATGTCCATATTTTATACTCTGAGTAACTACTTGGAAGATAACAGCATGCAATGTATTAATGATTGTTATTCTCCTATTATTTTGTTACAAAATTTTGTTTTATTTTTTCCATAAAATAAAACAAACAATGACAACAAAAAAGGCAGTGTGCCCAGTAGTTAATTCTCAACGGTCATTAAACAGGTAGTTCACTGAACAAGAAATCCCTGTATATATTTTTGACCTATATATGTTTGATATATACATATTTAATTTCAGGCTTCTTAAAATTTTTAGCAATATTTTATAGACTGCAGTACTATATAGGGGTTTTGTGCTCTTTTTGAGGATTTATTTCTATGTGTTTTATATTTTTCATGAAAATATTTTTACTTATTTTCTAATGTCTTAGCTGTTCTAATTATTTCTAATGACCATACTGACTGTAAACTGTGACTGTGCAAAATTCATTAATTAGTTCAAATAGTTTTCAAATTACTTCTATATGTGTTTTATAGAGAACACATCACGTCATGTGTGAATACTGACCATTTCACTTCTCTTCTGAACTGTAGGCCTTTATTTTTGCCCTGGCCCTACCCTAAGCATTTAATAGGCGTTGTCTCGTCTCATTTACTCTTTACAATAAAACAGCGCTGTTCCCATTTAACCCACACTGTAATGTGAATCCAGAGGGCTGTGCACTGCAGACTTCCAGCCTGGCATGATTGGGAAGTGGTGGGAACTTAGGAAGAGCCGAGACCCAGTGGAGGCTTTCCAGTCACTGAGGCCTGCTGCTGAAGGACGACCCCGGTCTCTTCCTCTCTCTTTTGATATCTGGGCCACGAAGTGAATGATTTTGCTACACCAGGTGCACCTGCCATGATGGGCTGCACCTTCCACCCCACAAGAGGACTATAAAAGTAACGGGTTTGCCCGGTCATGGGATGAAACTCCCAGAACTGTGAGCAAAGGACACCTTTCCACTCTGTAAGCTGATTAGGACACTGTATTTTGTTATAGTAGTAGAAAGATGCTCACACAGCATACAAGAGCCTCAGAAAGGGTCAGCAGGCACTAACGTATCAGGGACTGCAGGCACAGGAAGAGGGGCGCTGGTATTTAATGGGTATAGTTTCAATATTGCAAGATGGTAAGGTTCTGGAGCTCTGCTACACAACCGTGTGAATATACGACACTTAAAAATAGCTAGATTGGAAAATGTTGTGTTGTTCTAAAATCATAATTAAAAGCAAAAATATTTTAAGAAACATTAGTAGAAAATGTATTATAAATTCTCAAACAAAAACAAGAACAACTATGCTGAAACCATTTTTTAAATCTCTCAGATTGGCAGTACTACAAAGCACTGATTACATTCTCAGTTGGGAACAGTACCGTCACACATTTCCAGGGGGATATACCTTGATATAGTCCCTCTGGAAGGCAGTATCTGTGACACCTTTGATCTAGTAATTTTACAACAGGGAATTTAATCATACAGACACCCTGTATGCACGTGTGAAATGATGTATTGACAAGGCTATAAACTTCAACAGTGTTTACAATAGGAGGACACTGGAAACATACAAATACCTATTGCTAGGTAACTGGTTCAATAAATTATAGTACAGCCATACGATGGAATAGTATGCACCTATTTAAAAACGAGGAAGCTCTTATGTACTAACAGGGAAAGATATGCAATACATGTTACAAATGAAATTCAGAACTGTGTAAAATATTACATGTAAATAGGAGAGAAATAATCTATTTATACTTTTATATATCCTTGCATACACAGTAAGAAGTCCTAGAAGGATACACGTAAGAAGAGTAGCAGTGATTTGGGGACCCTAAATGGGAAATGGGTGGGCAGGGAATTGGCCAGGGTGGGAAGATAATTCCTACACTTACAAATGAATTTTAATGACACCACTGCTGTTAATCTATTCATGTAACTATTTACTAAGTGTCTATGATGTGTCACTGAGGTCCTGGCAATAGATCACTGAACGACAGTGAACAACTTATATGCTAGAGGAAGAGACCAAATGTGTGTATGTGTTGTATATACATTTTTTAAATTTATAAAATAAGTTAATGCCAGAAAGGATTTTTGTAAAAAAGTAAATCAGGCTAAAGGAAGAAGGGGTGAAGCTGTGGAAGAGGATGAGAGGTGCTACTGTGGCTGGCGCAGTCTGGGTGGCCTCCGTGGGGAGGAGGCCCTGGAGTAGACTGCTGAATGACTGCAGGGGAGAAGCAGCCAGGGGGAAGAGCTTCCTAGGCAATAGCAGCCTAGGGCAGGAACGGGCGTGATGCATTCAAGAAACAGCAAAACTGCAGAGTGGGAGCAAATGCAGGGAGGCAAACAGATCAGCAATGCTGCGAGACCAGCTCAGAAGCCAGATGGAGTGGGTTTGGCGGGACCCGGGCAATGGTCTGGATGGTACAGACAGCTATCAGGGGCTTAAAGCTGCCCAAAGGGGCCTGGCTGAGATCTGGCCAGTACATACCTGTGTGGTCTCCAGGCGATTGAAAGACTGAGATATTTCAAATCTAGTGGGGAAACAGCTGCTTCCCTGGAAACCATGTCACCCACCACACTGGCCTCTTTCCCAAAGGCCCCACTCCCTCCCGACGCTTGCCCCGGGAGCCCACAACTAAATACTGTAGGTAACTTGGCCCAGAAGAGGCTTGGGGAAGTTAAGCAGCTCGGGGAGGTTCACTGAGGTTCAGCGAGCCGTAGGGTGAGTGAAGAGCGTCCCTTCATGACAATCCTAGAGGCCGCCTGGAACAGCGTGTCCTGGGCTTCCATCCCAAGAGGCAGCTGCGGCCCAGCACTGTCGCCTGCTTTCCCACTCTTTAGCAGGAGAAACGGACTGACTGTCCCCAGGTTAAGGGCCAAGGTGAAGACAGAGGAAAGGGAAAACTCAGTGAACTACATAAATTATCTCTTTTCAGCAGTTTCCAAGAAATCTGAACGGCTACTGGCGAAAGGCAACCTTTAGCACTTTTATATGTGAACTACCTCAAACTTTATTTGTATAGTCAAAGCTGTAAAATTGTCAGGTACTAGGAGTTGGTTTTTTTTTTTCCAATACATTGTTAAAAGGGAAACAAAAATCAATTTTGGCAAAACATCAAATGTGTCCTTAACATTCTCACAGCTGCACTGGACAAAGTCAGTATGTTATATGTAGCAGGAAGTAGTTTCTGGAGCCCTAACTTCAAATTAGAACAAGAACAGCTGAAACATGGCAACTCTAATTTCATATACGCCACTTATTTTACATACAATAGTGCTGGAAATTTCATTTGATAAATCAACACGGCTGTCAAAATCTGAAAAAAATAAAAAATAATGATTTCTCCAAAGCAGCATGATGGTCTCAGGCTGCTTACCATTCACTCCTGTTCACCAAGTTCTTCCTCTCTGAAAATACATTCTGCTGCTCTGAAATCTCGGATCCCAACCCTGTGTTACATTTTAACTTCTACTTTATGCTCATTCATTTCATTTCTTTAAACATAAAAATCACCCATTTAATTATACCATGGTAATATCTGCTAACACAAATTTGTAACGTGAACCTAACCTGAAGGAAAAGCGACTGGCAGGAACGTGGGAGAAATTTAAGCACTCTTTAGCAGTAATAGATCTCAGGGCAGCAGAGATACACTTACTTACTTTTATTTTCTCACTGTAAACTCCCCGAGACATTAAAAATTATTTTATGCAAGCAGGACCTGTTGAAAAGCTGAAAAGCTTCACAGCTTTCCTTTTCATTTTTAAAAATAAAAATGCCTTATGAAATGCTGAAACTTTAAGTCAATCTAATACACATTAAAAGCCAAACAGGAACTTGATTTCCTCTTATGGGAGTTACTCTTACAACCCTTTTTATATTAAAAAGTCATAATAGAGTAAAAAACTACTTACACCAAGCTGAAGTCTGGACAGTCAGCATGAAACCAGCAACAGCCACTGATTCCCTCACAGACTAAACTTTGTCCCCTTCCTGGCTCTTTCTGGATCAGGTTCACGTGGATACACATTTACTGGCCCTGGAAGCCACCACCCAACAGCAAGGTGGGAGGGTTTGTTCACTTAACTCCTGTCCGTAACTGCTTATCACAGCTTCTCGAAGGCTGAGTTACACGTGTTTGAAGAGATAAATGTAAGGATGATTAGAGGGAAAGCCTGAAAAAAAAATCTCATCATCTCTGATGGCTGGGGTTTTGGTTTCCAAGGGGATTTCCTACTCCAATATGTTCCTAGGGTTTAAAAAAAAAGAAGCCCTTTGAAGTTCAAATATTTTGCTTCCTTCCTTTATGAATGTTTCCCTTCCTATATATTGTGCAATACTTGCAGAAGGGGGTCAGAAAGTCATTTCTCTGGTATTTCTTTATCTCCTCCCTCTCCATTCTCCCTTTTTTACTAGTGAGAGAAACAATGCAGAGTTCTGGTCAACTTAGTGCTTTCTTTCAAATCACCTGCCGATTTAATGTAGAAGCGAGAACTTGGATCCCAAATTCTGTTCTTTCCCAGATAAAATATTACGTTGTTCTACCCTCTTCTATGTCACTGAGCTTCCCTCTCCGGGCTACTACGTGCCTGCGATTTGAACCACTGGCCTTTGAAGCAGTAGCCACTTGCGATGTACTTACTGCTCTAAGCACTTCACAAACATTATCTCCTGCTCGCCCAGGCAGTACACACTGGGATCATCTCCAGATCTTCTTATTCCAATTCCATGTTTGCAACTGACTCCTTCACTATCCTCTTGATCCCCTGCAGTGAGCACTGTGATAGGCGAAATAATGCCCTCCCACAAGGATGTCCACGTCCTAATCACCACTTCTCAGTATGTGACAATACGTGGCCAAAGGGATTTCGTGAATTTGGTCAAGGTTAAGAACTTTTAGATGAGATTATCCTGCTGGGTCCAATCTAATCACATGATCCTCTAAAGGTGAGGAACTTTCCCCAGCTGTGGTCAGAGGGCTGTGAGATGAGGACTTAAGCGCCTCTTACAGGCCTTGAAGGTGGCCCATAGAAGCCAGAAAAGGCAAGAGATGGATTTTGGAACATAGCCTCGATGACACCTTGATGTTAGCCCAGTGAGACCCACATTGGACTTTTTACCTACAGAACTGTAAGAAAATACATTTGTAGGGTTTTCTGTTTTGTTTTTGCAGTACTGAGGATTGAACACAAGGACTTTGTACTGAGTTACATTTGCAGCCCTTTTTTATTTTTTATTTTGAGACAGGATCTTACTGAATTATCCAGGGAGAGTCAGGCATCATGGCACACATCTGTAATCCCAGCACTTGGGAGGTTGAGGCAGGAGGATCACCAGAAGTGTGAGGCCAGCCTGGAGAACATAGTGAGCTCAAGGCCAGCCTCGACTACATAGCAAGACCCTATCTAAAAACAAACAAACAAACAAACAAACAAACAAGGCCAAGTTGTCCAGGGTGAGTTCAAACTCCAGCTCTTCCTGCCTCTGTTGTGTTGGGATTAATCCTGAGTGCTGGGTGAAAGGCATGCACATTACAACCTGCTTAAATTTATGTTGTTTTTGAGTCACAAAGTTGATCACAATTTTTTACGGCAGTAATAGAAAAATAATACGGGCACTTTAATTTCACTATGCCCCTTTTAAAATATAGTACCCAAAAGAGTACTCCAAATGAGATATGATTAAGAGAAAATTATTTGTAGAACTATTAATTTCCTTAATCTGGCTGCTATAAATTTATTATTTTATATTTTTAAAGCATTATATTCTTAACTCAATAGATATCTAAGTCTTTATCACAGGAGCTATATCCAACCAGAAGCCCGAGCTTCCCTCTCTCTCTCCTTTATTGGGGCCAAACACACATTTCTGGAGTGTGAATGCTGGTTCTATTTAAAGCTGATAGAAGAAACATGAACAGCTCTTAAGTGTATGAAGACACTTGACCTCACTCAGTATAAGGGAAATGGAAGACAGGCGTGGTGACGCACACTTGTAATCCTAGCACTCTGGAAGGCAGAGGCAGAAGGATCACAAGTTCTAGCCCAGCCTAGGCATTTAGCAAGACCCTGTGTTGCTAAAAATTTAAAAAGGAGGTGAGAATACAGTTCAGTGTAAAGCCCTTGGATTCAATCCCCAACCCTGGAAGGGGAGAAAGAGAGACAGAGTGTGAGAGAGAGAGAGGAGAGACAGAGAGAGAGAGAGACAGAGACAGACAGAAAGACACAGAGACAAAGGTTTTTCGAGACAAGGTCTTGCTATGTCATTTGGACTGGGCTGGAACTCACTATGCAGCCCAGGCTGGTCTCGAACTTGCAGCAATCCTCCTGCCTCAGCCTCCCGAGTGCTGGGATTATGGGCATGCCCCACCATGCCCAGCCAGATTGACATTATTTTAACTGTTAAATTAGCAAATTTCAAAGTTTCATTAGACACAACTTGGTGACTTGGGAAAATACATGTAATGGAAAATAAACTGGGAAATTATGAATATACATATCCTTTCACTCAGCAGTAACAAAAACAGATGTACACATGTAAAATGTACACAGAAGTATATGGGTACTCACTGCAGCATCGTTTACAAAAGTAAAAGATGTCAATCAGGAGGGATCTGATACATGAGGTTACAGTATGGATACATAAATAGGGGAGAAAGCAACTGTGTTGCTGATCAGGAATGATCAAACTATATTAAATTGAAAAGGAGTACAGGGCAATATATTTAGAATGCAATTATTTGTGTGTCTGCTTGAGAGAGAGTGTGTGTGTGTACCTTTCAGGAAGCATATCTAAGAAATCGGAAACACTAGCAGTCTGTAGGAAAGAGTGCAGAGGGCCTGTGAGGGTTACATGTGAAAAGTAGACATTATCTTCTTCTTGCCGTTTTGAATTTGTAATAAAACTGGTGTTACCTATTTAAAAATAGATATGCTAGCGGGGGTAGTGGTACGTTCTTATAATCCTAGCATTCTGAGTGGCTGACCCCAATAAAAGAGAGGGAGAAGGGAAGCGGGAAGACTGGGAGCAGGATTGAGCCCAGCCTGGGAAATTTAGCGACCTAGCAAGACCCTGTCTCAAAATAAAGAGTAAAAAGGACAGCTGGAGGATACAGCTTGGTGTAAAAGCCCTGCCCTCAATTCACTCCTCCGTAGTGAGAAAACACGAGAACAACAACAAACGGCTAAGTGCGATGTGGTATTCTCCATTAAATCCTAGAAGAGAAAAACTATAGCAGTGAAAAGATTATGAAAATTTCAGAGAAGCCAGATTCTAGTGAATGGTCATGTAACAACATCAGTTTGCTAATGGTGACGTAACAATGTTTATTTGTTAGTTTTCACAAATGGCCAGAGGCTGCAGACCATGTGCTTACGAGGAGAACCTGATAGTTAGAGGAACTGTCTAGACTGCCCGGATATTTTCTGTAAATCTAAAGCTATTATGAACATAAAACGTTATTTAAACAACAAGTTGGCATTAAAAAATTATTGGGTGGCTGTGGCTAAAATGGCTTGGAGAAAGGGGAGATTAGAACCAAGGACACCGCAAGGGAAACTGGGCGACTCCCTGCATGAAGTGACGAGGGCCTTAGGTAAAGGGCATGAAAATCAGTCATTAGAGACACAAGTCAAGAGGAAAAGAAATCAAATTATTTTCAGTGTCACTGAGAAAGGAGAAGAATGAAAGTAATGATGAAAGATAGGAAGGAGAATGAAATTAATCAAATTCATTCAACAAGTATTTACTGGTGCCTACTATCCCAGGCACAGCGTGATGAGGTGAGCACGAGTTCATAGATGACAAGTACGGAGTGATCTCAACACACCCAGAGGGCGTCTGCACACGGAGGATGAGGGTTCTGGGGAGAGGACGGACCAGGAAGAGTTGAGATGAAGCAGCGCGAGGAAGGGGCGGCCGGCACTGAGCGGTGGGACCTAAACACGGGGGAGAAGCGGCGGCGAAGGCGGCAGGGAAGCAGTGGGTGAGGGCTTGGGAAACCGGCAAGACAGTGTCACTGTCTAGAAACCGAGAAAAAGAGAAAGATCTAAGAAGCAGCCCACCACATGTGCTGTCCAAAAGAAGGCCACAGGACAGTTGGTTCAACGGAGAAAGATCGTTGGTGGAAAAAAGTCCCTGGAAAGACCTTTTACTTCCAGAAGAGCCTACGTGGAACCCAGATTACAGAAGTCAAACGTTCTCACAGGAAAGCATGTCTGATTCAAAGGCCTTTGGGTATAGGGACTCCGTTTACCATCATGCTTCTTCAACTGGGGGATCTGAGGCCACAGGGCAGATCTTTATGCTGTACCAGCTTTATTTGGGAGAAAATAAATGGAAACAGAAGAATGCAAAATTTGCAAGCTTGTTTAAGACAAACCATTATTACCTTAACAGAGTCCTGATAATTACAGACTTCTATAGTTTAACAGAAAACCAATTTGAAGAATAATCAAAATAAACCAGCTTTTTTCCTAAACGTTTGGATTTCTAAACTAAAAGTTACCTTAGATAGTAAATAGCTTTCAATACTCTATATTATATCATCTGAAATCACCTTTTAAGTCAAAAGGAAAAAAAGCTAATGCAACACCAAACCTGGAAGGCGTAATTACAGCTCTCCTAAGTGTTTCATTCAGCCTACTGTGGCTTTCACAGTTAATGACAACTACAGGCCCATACTGTCACTTCTCAACGTCTCCTACTCCTTGTAGACTTTTTGTAGTGGGGCTGGGGCTCAACCCCAGGGCCTCATGTGTGCTAGGAAGTGCTCCACCATGAGCTACACCCCAGCTCCTTCTTTCAAAAGCCCTGCTTTGTCCAGAGGTAGACAGCAAATGAATCTGTCTCTGTAGCAGAATGAGGTATGTGGAATATTAAGAACAAAAGGCTCAGGGCTGGGCATATAGCTCAGTGGAATAAGCGCCTGCCTAGCAAGCTCAGGGTCCTGAGTTCGATCCCCAGTACCGCCAAAAGCAAAAGGCTCCCCAAATAATTAAATTTAAAACGGATTGAATGTAGTATGCTCTCATTTTTATGATGCACTATATGTGTACATGTTAATATTAAATTAAATATGGATTTAAAGATTCAGGGCTGCATAAACTGGCAGTCTAGGATATGAATACTTGCTCCTGCTAAACAGTTACCATTTCATTGTGTATTTAGACTACACAAAAGGCACTGACAGAATGACAGTACTTTAATTCATCATGTATATCCAGCCATGTTTGCATAGTCAGATGCCTATCTATCTGTTAAAGTCATTTAAGGGCAGGTTTATAAAACTTCAAGAACAAAAACTGGGTGTTTCAACTGATACAACCGCCAAGAAAAACACACCAAAGACATTTTAAGAATTCCTGCCTGTTCTGTCTCCTGTATTTTATGGGCCACTGGGAAGTCATTTTTCCTAGCACTGGCTATTTTGCCAAGCCAGAAGAAATATAATAAACCACAAAGGTGTAAACTTCCAAATTAATTCAATTTATTATTTTTGATTTGAAATGTAAAAGAAATCCAGTTTGAGCTCTCCCTTTAATATTCAGACAAATAAAAGGAGCCACTGTAAAAGCGGATGTGTTAATGTTTACACAATGGCGGTATTTTTCCTTGTCTTTTCTCCCTCCCTTTAAAGTTTTAATGGTTGACTGACCTTGCTGGAATTCCCCCGTCAGCTCTGGAGTATCTATTTGGAACTTTCAAATAGAAACTACATTCACATGACACAGGCGAACGCTAGGCCAAGTGGTATCTGTCTGTGTACCTTGAACTTGCTGTGTTAGTTCATAGATGAATCAATAAACTTTACACAAAATGAAAGCTTTGTTTTTCCCTCTAACGCGATGTAAGAGAAGATCAAATTTAAATGTATCTGACATTTTATATTCACAGGGTGAATTTTATACAGAAAAACTGTACATATTTACCCAAGTCAAGAAATTATCTTTGCTACCACTTCAAGCTAACAAAGGGTATAACGCTCAAGCGGGAATCTGAGTCCACGTTTGACTTGTGTTCCCTTTACTGCCTTAGAAATCTAACCTAAATCCTTTATTGCTTTTGCTTTATTTCAGAATTTCTAAAACATCTATTTCCACGGAGAGAGATTATGCAGACGTTTTGTGGAAAGGCTCATGAGAAACCTGTCCTTTCCCACGTGATCTGGTTATGAAACCAGCCGTGAACCACTGCAAAGCCATAGATTACAGGGACGGCGAGGACAGTTCAGAGCAGAAACGAAACAACCCGTCTAGCCACACCTCTAGTTTCACCCTTGGCATTTCACTCCCTCATTTTCAGAAGGTTAAAGTACAATAAATGTTGTCCAGTCATCTACTTACTGTCAAAAACTGTTATGGTGCAGAAAAAACGTGTAACGTTTTGCTGAGTTTCTACAGAATATACTGGTGTTTCAGACTCAGAGAGTGGGGGAAGAATAGAATATCAGGGGACTGAGGCACGGAGCCCCCAGGACTGCAAAGTAGGTTAAATCACTTGCCAAGGGCCAATCGGTGAACAGGGCAATCCAGCTCTGAGTCCAAGTCTGTGACTGAGGCAGGGAGCAAACAGGACTTGGAAGTAACTACTTCATAGGAAAGAAGCAGGTAGCTGCACTTTGGGGTGATACGCAGGGAAAAGAAGGCAAATGGTTAGTCAGAGGGATAAGCCACTGCACTCCGAGATAAGGAAGCAAGATGAGATCAATCTCCACCCACAGGAGACCATTCTTAAAACCCCCCAGTGATTAATGTTACTCCTCTGAGACCCCACAAAAGTGAAATGGCTCTGCTGTGTGCAGCACTGTCTGGGGAACCACCGATGGAACAGCTGGCTTTGCTTCTTAACTAAGTTTCTGTCTGGAGCAGCCAGCTGTGTTCCCTTCCTATAGTAAATTTTCTTTTCATTTTCACGTTAGACCTACTACTATATGGTTTCCACCTTAAATAGGGCAACAGCCCGCACTAGCTAGGCATGGTGGTGTTAGTGTCAGGGTAGATGCTTGCCTAGCATGTGTGAGGCCCTTGTTTCAATTCCCAGCATTGCAAAAACAGACAACAAAAATAGAATATAAGGGACAATTTAGCAGCAGGTACAGTGCTTTTTAAAATACTTTTTTCCTAGACTATCTCAATGCACTTTTATAATACTGGCTGGAATCTTTTTAATACTATAGGTTTTTTTTAAGGAAACATTTCAAACCAACAGTGTTAAATAAAAGTTACAGAAGGTCATTATTTCAGGCTAAATTGCTGCCCCAACAAAAAATAAAAACAAAGTCACCCATGTGTAAATCCTACTTCACCAAATAAAAACTAAACTATTTTTCTGACCTGAGAAATCAGGATTAGAGAGATGGCCAATCTTCCAAATGTACTAGTTTCGGTTGGCAGAATCATGCAGTTCCCTCTGGATTATTTAATTTTTACCCAAAAGATGTAACCTGAAGCAACCTAATGTTAGCCAATTAGTTACTTTTCTACTGCTTCATTTCACTGTCCCCATCCTGCAATTGAAAGTAACCTTGTCTTTTTTTTTTTGAGACAGGGTCTGGCTATGCAGTTCAGGCTGGCCTTAAGCTCACTTTTTAGCCCAGGCTGGTCTCGAACTCACAACGATCCTCCTGCCTCAGCCTCCCGAGTGCTGCGATTACAGGTGTGCGCCACCACCTCCGGCCTGAAAATAACTTTGAAATGACAAGTTTGCTTTGGTTTCTTGTTTTTCCAAGGCCTTTTGTTTGTAAAACTAACTTCCGCCCAGCTCATCAGAACACATTCTGTTTTATGGGGTGAAGTGTTGCCAGATTCTAGAATAGAAAATAAAGCCAATTTAGATCTTTAGATTGTTGCAATTTTGTCCTTTGACAAGCACAATGTCACAGTAATTACAGGGCTGAATTAAAGGCCTGGTCATTGTCCTCCCCTGCCTAAGCTCACAATGCTGCCTTCCCTACTGCCTCCAACTTGGGAAGGAGCAGTAAATGGGACACAAACTCCAAATATAACTGTAACTCTCATTTTTCAAATAAAGCTGGAATCAAAATTGGAGGCCAAAGGGAAGAAAAAAAACAGATAACCAGATTGTTTTCTCCCAAGGACTTTGCTTCTATTATTCTTGCATACACTCATCTACTTAGCAAAAAGAAAAAAAAATGACTTCTTGACATATTAACAAGATATCTAATATTAACATCCTTTTCATCGTAAAATGCTTTGTTGCTTCCTTCCTGTGGTATTGTGAAATACGTGTATTTGGTCTTCATCTCACGGCACACAATTCCTGGTTAGAACCTTCAAAATGGTAAATATGCTTTTGTTTGCTAATGTGCTGGCTGATGGCTAGAAACCCCCAGGTGGCTTCAGAACCGGAGCTGGTCAGTGGAAAGGGGGAGGCAGAGGAAGAAGGTTGGGACAGTGAGCACTGTCCTACGACTCCCCAGGATGGTACACAAGTTGTAGGTTAAATAGGCCAGTGATGTACTCTGTTGTGCCCATGTAAGGAATCACTCAAAAAGCCCAAAAGAACTGTTTTCTGAGAGCTCTGGACAGCTGAACACAAGGAGGGGCCCAGAGGCTCCTTGACCCTTCCGTCATGCCCTGCTCAAAGCATCTCATCTGTACCCCTGGTAACAGATGCATATCCTTGAGTGGTATGAGCTGCTTTAGCACACGAAGAGAGGGTGTGAGAGCTCTGATTTATAGCCAGTGCTCAGAAGTAGGTAAGACATTTACACTTGATCTTCTCTTAAACAGTCTGCACTTGGCATCTGAAATTGGGGTACAGTTGTGGGGCATGAGCCTTCAACCAATGGGATCTCATACTATCTTGATAGTGTAAGAATCGAACTGAACTAGAGGACACCCAAGTGTTGTCTACTACAGAACTGATTGCTTAGTGTGTGGGGAAGCCCTAACCCCACTTCGGTCACAAAATTCACCTGAATTGATTGTTGTGGAGCGAGTGTGTAGGAGAAACTGAACTTGAGTTTGCTTTTTCTATTCACATTCTTGTTTTGTTTTCGTTTTTGTTCCTTTAGACAGGGCCTCACTATGAATTCCAGGCTGGCCTGGAACTCACTATGCTGCCTAGGCCAGCCTTGAACTAGTGGCAATCTTCCTGCCTCAGCCTCCCAAGTGCTGGATGACAGGTGTGTGCCACCACACCTGATACTCTATTCATATTCTTTAAAGCTGTATAATATAAAGATGACTCAAAGTTTATTAATTGAAAATGCTGGCAACTGGAGAGGTGAGGAGTAGAATTTCAGGAACATCTGTTTGTTTATGTTTCACATATTTTGGCCCAAATATATTTATAACCAAAAAATTCTAATAAAGTGATTTTCCATGCAAAGATTTTTAGGTGAAGTTATCTATTAAAAAGTAATTCTCAAATACAAAATCAAGAATCATTTTGATTTCTGTGACACAATTACATTTCACAAGGAAGGAAAAATATACTCAAGTTCCTTTCCCCCAAGTCTTTCTCTTATTAGCCTACTATAACCTAGTGAATCACAAATTGATTATCTTCTGCTTAGGTTTCTCTCTTTTCTTTTCCGTGGTTAGTTCTGAAATATCTTAACCAAAAAAATAATAGTAATATGTAGTAAACTGAACACTCCTGGATCTCATTCACCGTTCTGAGAATAACTGTTTCTTGCCAACATATCCTGCTGCCTTACCCCAGAAACTCATGCCCAAAACAGAGAGATCGCCATAGCACTGTGATCTATTGTATAGTAATTAACAAGCCCAATAAGGTCACTTCTTTTTATTTAGAGGTCAGATATCACAGAGACAAGTGGGAAAAGCAGGCACTCAGGAGCTGCTTAACTCTCTGAAGAACTTTCCAGCTTTAGCCCACAAGTAACTTCCACATTTTCCTCTTTACTAACTCAATCACCATTACAAATCTGTTGTTTATCTTACAGCAGTACCATTATGCTGGAAATGTCAAAGATGCTTTTGAAGCTTGTTTTACTCAATTTTTTATAATTTTCCATTTCTTATTAGTTTTGTTTATAAAATTCACAAAGTCTACCCATATATCTCATTAAGGTTTTACATTCATATGCTTTCCAACTGACTTTCTCTTGTTGCTTTATACACTGCCAGGAGTTTTCCTCGGAGAGCCTTACTACCTATTACCACTTTGTTCAAAATAGTGTCTTGTACTGATTATTTGCATAAAATTCTATAATTTACTTGCATCAAGATACTTTAGATTTCAGCACCGTGCATTTCTTCAATAGACATTCCTCATGTTAATGAATGTGTTAATTTATTTAGAAGTATCTTGATTGTATTTCACCCTCTTCCTGGAGGAGCACAAACTGGGAAATGTCTGCATTGTAACAACTACTTCTCCACTGGGTAATTTTCTACCACAGTCTTGTCAATTTTATCTGCCCCTTCAGATGCTGTAACGCCCTGTAAAATCCTGCTGGGGACAGAGCCAGAGGGTGATCCCCAATCTCTGTGCCAGGTCTCTGCATGATCTTTGAAATGCAGGTACAGATTCTCAGCAGCATAGCCAGAGATAAAATTAGAAAGGAGACTTGAGCTTTCATCTTAGAGGAAGCAGCTATACAAGTAAATGCCCTTCTTGTTAGCCTGAGGCCTGTAGCAGACAGCCAACATTCAGAGTAACCGGGGAGAAAGAACTTCATATGGAAAAACAGAATTCAAGAATCCTATGCTTTCTCTAGTTCCTGAAATTATTTGTGACACTAGGCACACAGTGGTTATTTACGCACTGTCTTTCTAAATAATACTTAGCCTCTTACAAGGGCAATAAATTTTACAGTTGTACTCAATATTATTTTTGGGATGGATCCATGTTGATACAAGAAGGTCTACAATTGTGTTGAATTTTATTTCAATGAATGAATAATCCAGCCAAGTTTATTCTTTCTGTCTTCTCTTAGTGGACAAATGTAAGCTGTTTCCTTTTCTTTTCCTTTTAAAGCATGTACAGCAAAATTTTAAATAGTTCACTTAAGCAAATATGAAAGACCATGATAATGACCCCACCCACTTCACTCCCAATCAACGGTACAGTAACTCTTCCACAATAACTAAATGAAAAGGAAAAGAGTCCAAACAACCACTAAAGGATCTATCTGCCAATCTGGGGCACCGTAAACTCTGAGATATCAGGGAAGCTCGATGGGCCTGAAGGCCTCCCAGGAATGCCTGGAGAGTGAGTCAAGGCGATTCTGCAGCAGAAAGTAGTAAACACAGAGGATTGCTGGATTAACAGAGAGAGAGAGAACAAAGGACACTACCACTAGGAGGAGGATCAGCCCTAGAAAACATTCTGTGATACCGGTACTGTGGTACCACGTGTATAAAAGAAATACAGTTTTTAGAAATGCAAAATAGTTTAATTCAAAGTACTTTCTGAGTCAACTCTGACAAAGTTTTCTTGGGCTCCATCAAAAGCGAGTTCATCTGGAAAGTGGGCACAGCCTTTGCTGACTGAATATTGAAAGCAGAGAGTAGCAAGAACAGAGAAGTGGTAAGGAGCACAAAGATGAACGAGAAGAGATGGGTGGGGGGGACAGGGACTGATTCTCAGCGCCCATCATAGCGGTAACTGAGTAGGTGAGAAGTTATACTAGCCGTGCGTGGTGGCGCACGCCCGTAATCCCAGCACTTGGGAGGCTGAGGCAGGAGGATCATTGCGAATTCAAGACCACCCTGGGCTACAAAGTGAGCTCAAGGTCAGCCTGAACTGCATAGTGAGGCTCTGTCTCAAAAAAGAAAAAAGAAAAAAAAAAGTTATACTATGTTCATTTCTCTTTTTCTTTTTTAATTTCCATTTTCTTCTATCATTCTTTTTTTTCTTTTCCATATCATTATTTTTCTCTTTATGCCTCAGTTTGGACATTTTTAAACAATGTATCTTCATGTTCCGTGGCCGTACTCTGCTAATAAGCCTGCCAAAGGAGTTCCTTGTCTTGTATGTCTCATCAGTTTTCCTTTTATTTTAGCACATCACTTGACTCTTTCTAAAGAGTTTCTGTTTGTTATAGGTAGGATCAAAGGTTCCCCTCAAAAGGCTCATGTGTTCAGAGGTGGAACTTTTGGAAGGTAATTAATGGATGGGACCACTAAGATCATTAACACTGAGAAGTGCACAGCTGAAGGTGCTACTAGGAGGCAGCCTGGTGAAAGGAAGGAGGTCACCGAGGAGTCACCTTCACAGGTATGTTCTTGTCCCCGACTTCTTCCTCTCTATGTAGCTCCTTCTTGCCCTCTCCCCATCCTGGCTGTGATGAAGTGAGCAGCTGTCCTTCACCATGCTCTCCCACCATGACGTTCTGCCACGGATCCAGCAACCCTGGACTGAAACCATGAGCAAGATGAATCTTTTCTCTCTTAAGTCGTGTATGTTAGGTGTTCTGTGCCAGCAATGGAAACGTGACTAACACATTTCTCTGCTCAAAGTCCCCAACTGTTCACCATGTGGTCTACCTTTGTACTAGATCCTTGAACCTATTAATCAGAACTAAAATTCCAGTCTAATAGTTCCAACTTTCTTATAGTCTTGGAGTCATTGCTGGCTGCTGGTTTTATCTCTTGAAAATAGGTGATTAGGTTTTTTATGTGAAATATGTAAATTTTTAACTTAATGCCAGATATGTACAGAATAACAGTACAAACTGAGGAAAAGAATAGTGAAATATTTATGTCGGGAAAACTGAAATAACAGAGATAATACAGTAAGTAGCTGAGCTGAGTTCTTTTGTCACTATAGTTCCCATCAGTAACTTCCTCTGAGCAGAGAACAGCTACTATCTTGTGCTTAGTATGAAGCCTGGGTACTCAAGGGGTTTTACCCAGTGTTCCATTCCACTCTCAGTTTTCAGCAGTCAGTGCATGCATGGCTTTCTACGTGGTGGATTCACCACTGGTGGTCAATTTATGACCCCCAGCTGAACTGAGTAAGCATGGTGCTGGGGGTGAGAGGCCCACCTGAAGATTGTTGGCAGCAGCATAAGAGGCAGAACTGGAGAAGGAGGCTGTTGGGAACTGAGAGGGGCTGTTGGAGCTGGTGGAAGCTGTAAGGAGATGTTGGTTCTGTTGGAGTAATTGTCATGCTGGCTTTTCTGATGAGCTTGGCTGTTTTCATCTTCTGAGGAGCTTAGGACCTCACTGGCATTGAGAATGGCTTTGGTTCACTTTGGGGCAGCTCTGATCCTCACTTTGAGCATCGCTTCCTGGCTCTGGAGGGGAAGATGGTGCTCTGCTGGTCTCCAGGAGAAGCTTGCTGCATTGGCTTCCCTGATGGGAACTCAGCCATCTTGATTATGAGAGGAGCTCAGGACCTCACTGTTGCTGAGGGTGGCTGTGGTACCTTTCAGGGAAGCTCTGGTTCTTCTGAGCATCGCTTCCTGGCTCCAGTGCAGATCCCTCAGCCTGCTAGCACAGATCCTTTATCCTGTGGGTACAGACTTCCTAGATCCCACCACTGACCTTTGGGCCTTCCCAGTGCAGATCTGTGAAACAGGCCTGCATGAGAAATTGTTACGGGCTCTGGGCCTGCAGGTGGACTTGTAGGAGGCACTGTTATGCTCTGGGCCTTCAGCTGGACTCATGCAGGACATTTCTGTGGGATCCAGGCCGTTAGCTAGTTTCCTTGGTCTTAGTGTGTGGACAGATTTCTTGCACTGCTTTGTATATTGTTCTTGGGTGATTATTATAAATAAATAATCTTATGAAATATGTGCCCTGTATTACATTCTTCTCCCCTTGCAAAAATAAGCACCAAACCAACCCATTCTGCATCCCTGCTTGCTCCTCAGCAATGGACCACTGTTTGTTATTCCTCAGGGCTAAATGTCTTGACTTGTGGTACAGCCTCGACATTATGCAGGCCTCGTGATTGCAGGCCTTGGGCATGAGGCTTCTTGTGCCCATACTCTTTACACCGTGGCAGTGAAATTCTGCCTTGTATCAGTGAAGAATATGCAAAAACTCCCTCAGCACCTCCTGCCCGATGTGGAACACTGGTGGAACCAGCATAATTTGGTTGTTTAGGGGCCACTGAGAATAGACGGAGAGCTCAGCCACTAGCTGAGAACCTGCAGTACCAACACATGGAAGTTGGCAAAGCCAGGAGAACTGTAAAGAAATATTTCATTCATGGCTTTTCCCCTGTGAAGGAACAGTTAGTGTTTATATTCGGTCAATTTTGCATGCCTGTATCTGGTGGTCTGAGCAATTACATTGAAGATAACAACATGCAGTATAATAACCATTGGTAATTTCCTATCATCTTGTTTTGAAATTCTGTATCATTTTTATTGTTTTTATTCTCTTTAAAATAAAAAAATGAATAGGAAATTAATGCAATTGAGACTAAGAAAACAATATAAAAAATCAATGAATCAAAAAGTTGGTTCTTTGAAAGAATTAATCAAATTGATAAACCATTAGCCAACCTCATCAAAAACAAAAATTCAAGCAATTAGGAAGGAAAAGGGGGAAATCACAAGAGATACTACAGAAATTCAGAAGATCATCAATACCTACTCTGAGAACCTATATTCTACTAAGACAAAAAACTGAAGATAAGGACATATTCCTAGACAGAATTGAACTGCCAAAACTAAATCAAGAAGATATAAAAATTCTAAATAACCTGTTATCAACCAACAAAATTGAAAATGTAATTAAAAATTTACCACCAAAGAAAGGCCCCCACCCTGATGGATTCACTGTTGAATTCCATAAAAAATTTAGAGAAGAACAAATGCCACTAATGCTGAAACTCTTTCAGGAAATTTAAAGGGAAGCAATACTTCCAAAATCATCTCTAGGGGCAAGTATTACCATAATTCCAAAACCAGACAAGAACCCAACCAAAAAAGAAAAACACAGGCCAATCTCCCTAATACACAGACACAAAAATCCATCATAAGATACTGGCAAACAGAATGCAGCGAATCATCAAGTAGATTATACACCATGACCAAGTACGATTTATCCCAGGGATGCAGGGATGGTTCAACATATTCAAATCAATAAATGTAACAAACAACATAATAATAGTACCAAAACCAAAAATCACACGATCATCTCAATAGATGCAGAAAAAGTATTTGACAAAGTCCAACAACCCATTCATGATAAAACTCTACAGAAAATTGCAATAGAGTATCTTTATCTTCATCTGATAAAAGCCATCTATGACAAATCAACAGCTAACATCATACTAAATGGTCAGAAACTGAATGCTTTCATTCTAAAATTAGGAACAAGACAAGGATGTCCACTATCACCTCTCCTATTCAATATAGTTCTGGAAATATTAGCCAGAGCAATTAGACAAGAGAAAGAAATAAAAGGAATAAGAATAGAAAAGAAAGAAGTTAAATTATCATTATTTTCAGATGATATGATACTTGGCACAGAAGACCCCAAAAGCTCCACTGAAAGACTTGTAAATTTAATAACCAAATTCAGTAGTGTAGCTGGATACAAAGTCCACACTAAAAAATCAATAGCATTCCTGTACACAAGCAAACAACTCCCACAGAGAGAAATTAGGGAAACCACACCCTTTATGATAGCATCCAAAAAAAATGAACTATTTAGGAATCAATGTAACAAAAGAAGTAAAATATCTATACAAGAATGAATAGGAATAAGAACCTTCCCAGATAAACAAAAGCTAGGAGAGTTCATTATCGCTACGTCTGCCCTACCAGAAATAAAAATGGAGTTGAAATGAAAGAATTCTTAGCCATACAGAAGCATATGAAAATATAAAACTCTTTAGTAAAGGTAAAGATAGAAAACAAAGACTACAGCAACACTGTAATGCTGGTACTTATATCACTTTTAATTATATAATTTAAAATGTGGAAGCATAAGTATAGCTAATCTATGTTCATGGGTACAAATATTAAAAGATTTCATTTGTGACATCACTAGCATGAAGTAGGGGTTATACAAAGAGGTCCTGTCTATGACTGAAACGAACTCTTTCTATGTAACCCCTACTTTATGCTACCTGAAAATAAGTTATCAGTTTGACGCAAATTGTTACACAATAAGGGGTTTCATGTAATCTCTATTAGAAACACACAGAACATAATAAAGTACACAAAACAAGAAAGGAATCAAAGTATGTCTTTATAAAAAAGGCAATGAAACAAAAAAACAATAAAAGAAGAAGAGGCTCAAAAGAACTACAACACACACAACCCAATCAACAAAATGGCAAGAACAATAATTAATTACTTTAAATGTAAATAGATGAAACCTTCAATAATAGATATAAAGTCGCAGGTGGATGTTTTAAAGACTGAACTGTATGCCGCCTACAAAAGATCCATATTAGACATAAGGACAGATATACAGCAAACAAGGGAATGGAAAAAAGACATTCCATACAAATGGGACCAACAGACAGCAGGGACGGCCATAGTACTAGCAGGCAGAATGGACTTCAGGTGAAAAATTTACAAGAGACGAAGAAGGACAGTACAACAAAAAGAAGTAACAATTACAAAAACAAGACCTAAACACCTGAATGGAACATCCAAGTATATAAAGCAGACACTGGAAGAGGTAGAAATAGTAAAGCAATGACGCTATGAGGCTTCAAAACCCCACTTTCAGCAATGGATGGAAGCACAAGACGGAAGTGGTGCATCCCTGTAATCCCAGGTACTCTAGAGCTGGAGGCAGGGGGATCCAAGTTCAAGGCCAATCTGGGCAATTTAGCAAGATCCTGTGTCAAGTAAAAAATTAAAAAGGGCTAGGATATAGGTCAGTGGCAAAGCATCTCTGGGTTTGATCACCAATACTACCAAAAACTCTTCATTAAATGTGGGTAACATACCTGAAAATAGCAAGTATTCTATATTATTTGCATAAGTTAGTATACTGTATACTGATGCTTTGGAAAATTCTCAGTTTAAAAGGAAGTTTTCCCATTATCTCAAAACTACTTTGACTTTTATACAAATGAAACTTTTATATTCAGCCACATCAAAATAATTGAAAAACATTACATTGAGCTAATTAAACCATTCTGTTAAGCATTAATTCACCCGTAAGTATTTATTTAGTACTTTCTATGAGGCAGGCCTTATTCTAGTAGGACCCAGGGTTAGGACACCAAAAAAGACAAAACAAACCACCTGTTCTCAGACAGCTTGAATTCTAGTGCTAGAAGAAAGAACTAAGATATACATGGAAACAATATAGACTGTTCCACGGTAAGAAGTGCAAAGAAGAAAAAACGGTGTGTAGCAGTGGAGGAGAGGTTACAGGGTTAGACGGTGCGAGTAATGAAGACCTCACTCAGGAGGTGACCTCGGTGTCAAGGCCGGGAGGAGGGAAAGGAAAGTGCCCATGGTATGAAGAACATTCCAGACACAGGGTACTGTGCCAGAAAAGTCCCTGGAAACAGAAGACTGCAGAGGAGCAAACTAACCTAGGGATTCTGGCCAAAGACACGAAGTAGATTAAGGTATGCTATTAAAGGATGTGCAGTGGAGTGACAGTGTGACTTCTTAAAAGCGAAGTTTTCTTGGACCCCCTGGGATCACTGAAAGGGGCAAAGGGAAAAGCAGGAGCGTAAGCCAGGAGGTGATTTTGAGGGGTGAGGGGCAGCAGTAGAGAGAGAAGGGTTCTGGCTACATGTGTAGAGTCAGAAGGACTTTCTGAAAGATTTGATTGTCGAGAAAGGAGTCAAAGATAATTCCAAGGCTGAGGAACAGGAACTATGGAATTGTCTGTTACTGAGGTAGAGAAACCAAAGAGAAATTTGATGGGAGGAAGACCGGAGTTCAATTTTGAACATGTTAAAAAGTTTGAGGTGCCTATTAGATACACAGCTGGAGACGCTGGCACTTTGTATGTACACAAGTCTGGAGTTCAGAGGCGAGGTCCAGCTGGAGTTAAAAGTGTGAAAGTCAACACTATAAACAAGGCATTACAGTCAAGACAGTCAGCGAGATCATTAAGAGAAAGGAACATAGATTTAAGATATAGATACCTAAGGGCTAAGGATGGAACCTTAGGGCACACTCGTAATTAGTGCTCAAGGAGTTGAGAAACTAACGAAGTTTAGAAGGACCAGGGAGGAGGAGAAAAGCTCGGAGGGTGATATACTGGAGCCAGCTAAAGAAGGTATTCCCATGAAAAGATGATGCCTAACCATGTCAGGACCGCACATGTTATTTAATGATCAGCTCTCTAGTTTAGAATAAATCTATCCATTTTGGCATAAGTTTAATGTTTTAACATCCCCATTAAGGATGAATATTACAGAAAAATTTTATGTATAATCATGATCTACTTACCAAATATTGTGTAGAGTATCATAGGTACATATGTGTGTGCATGTATAGATACGTTTGTAAGTTTATCTTTATCTTTAATCTAAAACAGAATTTCCTGAAAAACTATTCCAACAGGATTTTATAAGCAGAAAAGACCTGGTAAGCAGATCTGCTAAGGCCACGGCTATACGTAAGTTTGGAAAAATCTAACATGCATTGTAAACATCCCAAAATGCAACATTGCCCAAATTCATGCCATTGCAGGACCCCTTGGCTCACACAGTTCCATTCAGTTGGGTCAGACCTTCTGAGCTAATAGTATGGGAAATAATGAGTTACAATCCTGGACATATTTTGTCCTCACTGTATGACAAAGTTTGTGTCAGCAAACAAGTTGGGGATATTTTCTTTCTGCCACTTCAACAATTTTACTGCAAATATGATCTTTCTGCTTCTCCATCACTTGCACCAGAAGATATGATGACCTCTGCATTATTTTTACACTGATGGCTCTGTCTGTTCTTAAATTTTCTCCTGTTACTCATCAAGTGCTAGAAAGAAGAGGTGCTGATTTCTTAAAAAGTGAACATAAAGCTCTATTGACTAAATGTGTAGGGCAAATTTAATTAACACATTTGAAAGGAGTTAACAATATATAGCTACACATTAAATATACAGTATGATCATTTAATCAGCAACATGTTACAATGGTTTTGGGAAAACTGTTTTCTATTATGTGCACAATCCATTTTAATGGTTCTGTGGGAGTGTTATTGTATTTCTTCATATATTTTCCTTGAAATATGTGAAATTATGTATTTCCCCTTTCAACTCTGAACTGTGGGGAGGGACAGGAAGAACAGATGATTAGGCCTCAAAAGTACTGTTTATCTCCATGTCAAGATAAAAAGGTGCAAGGTTAAAGAAAGTCACATAAGGGCTAGCACACTGTGACAATGGAATACCACTTCACTAAACATTTTCATCTTCTGCCACCAAATACCAGCTTTGTTAGAAAGTACAGCAAAGCTTACTGCAAGGCCAGCAGCCCATCTCCACATTGTCTGCCTTATTGCTGGCCTGCAGGTATCACAATTCTCAGACTCAGTTTTAAATAAAAACAAACAAACAAACAAACAAACCATAAAATAGAATTAGGAAATCAGGAACAAATAAGACATGTACTGCATGTGTAACGTCTCATTTTTTACCTGTGCACATCCGACAGCTCAGTTTGGTCACAACAGTGAAAGATTTCTTGAAGTCTAATTCACACCCTTTCTCTCCTTCCTTCCCCCCAGTTCAGTCATCAACTATATAAAACCTATTTCTAAGTTGTCACTTATCTACCTCTACAGGAAGGATGTACAACTACTAGATTTTCAGACACCTCATGATAAGACTGGGAGAAACTAGAGTAATTAGTGTGCTGATTAGCATCTCTGACAGCCGACTTTCAAAGATATCCAGTTACTAAGTTTGAATCAACCTTGGAAATGTCCTAGACATGGCATAAGCAGAGGCTGCTAGCCGTGGCTCACAGCTCTCGGAGCGAAGCCTTCACAACCCACAGACTGAGCACGTTTTACGAATAAGGCATCTCTTACCACAGAAAGCCAGTTTTTTCTAGAAGAATAATTTCACTATTTCTTATAGTTAAATAGGTTTTCAGAGTTCCTGACTCAAATATCAGTGAATTGTTTCATAAAACAAGGTTCACAATTCTAGTCTGATCATCATTTCTGAGCAGGCTAAATCTAATGAGTCACACTGACATGCCTTTTGCACTCTGCAAGTCCTTCTGTATATTAACTTTATTGTTTAATATTATCATTACATTATCTTTGTTTTGTTTCCTTTGCGTGTCTTTATCCCCTTGTACTACAAAACTTTGAGAAGCCAATTTAAGTATTTTTAGAACATGCAGGATATAAATTTAAAGTCACCTTTATAAAATAAATTTGAAATACTAAACCCTTGTAATTTGGGTTACAGGTCTCAGTGTTCCCAAATACACACCTCTGGGAGTAGATTTAATAAACATGTCCTATGTGCTACCATGTGTCTGTCACTGCTCCTGGGACAGAAGGAAACACTGGTGAAGAGCATGTCAGTCAGTACCGTGTACCACACAGAAGAATAAAGAGATGGGGACTAGGGATCCCACACAGTTAGGTTACAGTTTAAAATACGATGGTCAGAAAGGGCCTCATTGAGAAGGTGACATGTCATAACCTGAAGGGCATGAAGATGAATGATTAAACCATACAGATACCTAACATAAGAGAATTCTGGGCATGGGGAGTATCGAACACAAAGGTCCTGAGGCAGAAAAAAGCTTGGCATTTCCAGTGGCTAAGAGACCAGCATGAACGAGTCAGTTTGTCAGGTGACAGGGACAGGGAGAGCATAGGCAGATCTGGGAAGCCTGTGAGAGGACTGTGAGGCCCCTGACTTATCCTTGAAAAACAAAGCCACTGGCTGGTTGTAAACAAAGTAAATAAACAACTCAGAGAAACTATAGTACTGAAATATCTGAACGTAGAACTAGTATCTCTGGGAAAAATTAGTTGACAAATACTTAATAGAATCACTCCTCTTCGCTAAATATTTTCCTAAGCACTGGGCATTTAATGGTAGATAAAACACATACCAGTGCTTGTCCTCACTGAAGATGTAGGCTGGTGGGTGAGATTAACAAATGATTAAGCAAATAATTAGAACTCTGCTACATATGGGGGAAACTGGGTCATTTGTTTAAGAACAATAGGAAGGGGAAGCTCGATCTAGTCTGGAGTGTGGCAAAGGCTTCTTTGAGGAAATATTGAAAATGAAATTGGTAGTATAAGTAGGGATGAGTTAAGTGAAGATGCTAAGAGGAGCATCCCAAACAGGAAACATCTGCAAAAGCCCTGAAGAAAAAATACATTGGCATCTTCAGGAAACTAGAAGGCCACTGTGGTTGGAGCTTTGTAGACAGAGAACAGTGAATAAACGTCCTGAGTTGTGCTGGGGATGATACAGCTCAGCAGCACAGTGCCTGCCTGGCAAGTGGAAGGTCCTGAGTTTGAGCCCCAGTATTAAAAAAAAAAAAGTTTTTGAGTTGAATTCTAAGGGCAGTAACATATCAAGAGTTTAGACCAGGGGACCAAAACAATTTGAGCTGTATTTTTTTCATAGAGTTGCTATGATTCTAAAAGCAATGAGACTAACGGAGGGAAAAGTAAACATGGGACAATCCAGAGACTGCAGACGTTCAGGGAAAGGTATCTACAGAAAAAAGGTAGTGAGGGGAACAAAGATTTAAAGATGTTTAAGAGGAATGGAATTTGATGACTAGATTGATGTTGGTTGAAAAGTAAGGTCAAGGATGGCTTGTTAAATTACTTTTCTTAAACTTTTTTGCAAGTAGGTTCTACCTTCTCCACGAAGTAGTAAATGTCAATATGATGTTTGGGGTGTGTGCGTGCACAGTAAGGAACATCTAAAAGTCAATCATATATGGTAAAAGCCTTTCTGACATACACATAACAGCCTAACTTTGCACTATCTATACAGTTTGTTCTGTCTCTGCCAATGTAAAAAGGTTGATCATGAGTATTCAGGAAAAATGCAGCAGCTGAATTCTACATTTTAAATCTCGGATAAGTATTCACATTGTTAGAACTGTAGATATTTAAACACTTAATTTTTAAGCAGGGAAAAGATCAATTTTTATAACCTCCTAACAGAGTTTAAATAAGCAATCCCATGGCACCAAATACAGTGTCTCAGTACACTGAAGAAGTAGCAAATTACTTCCTCATCAATGAATTGGAATGTATTAATCTTCTGAGAAAGAAAACATTTCCTGTCACTCAGGGATACCATGAAAGTCACTTACTCCTAACCAGTGACATCACCAAAGATGTAGAAAGCCATTTCTAGGGGGAAATGAGCGAGTTAATGTCAGTGACTTATCCACCTTAAATCAAATAAAGATAAATTTACTCAGAGAAAGAGAAATTGGCATTTTTCCTTTCAGAGACCATCAAATTGCCATTCCCTTTAACTCTATTCTCTGCTGCCTCTATGTATCTAGTCCTCAAACCATGCCAAAATTAAGTGGGAATTTTTTGATTGCCACAAGGCCAGAAAGATAAAAGTAAAAAAAAAAAAAAAAATTAAAAAGAAAAACATTTGATGCAACCTTTCCAGGAGTAGAGGCTGAACCAATCACCTAAATGCTCAAAACAGTCTGGCTGTCAGAAGAAATAGTATCATTGCCTACAGGGTTTCTCTTCTATGAAATTAAAAATAGTTCCCTTACACTAAAAGTCAAGGGGCCAAGGATATAGCTTAGTAGTACAGCGCCTGCCTGACAAGCACAAGGTCATGAGTTCAATTCCTGGTACTCCCTCCAAAAAATAAACAAACTCAAAGTAAAATATTAACCATTAATTACTTAGTCACAAATAGTAGTATAACGCTGAAAAAAATCAGAGACTCCTAAGAATCCAAACGCAAAGGCCATTAGTACCAGAATTACAGTCACAAAGAGCAACTGTGACTAAGAAAAAAATGCATGTCACGTACTAACTAGCTACACACACACTTACACATGTATGTAAACCTAAAACAGTATTTATGCTTACTATGTGGAATACAATGTGAAATATCCAGTTCTTTCTTTCATTCAAAGAAAAGTACAGGGTAGGAAAGGAATCCGCAAACCACTAATATGCTACAACTCTCAGCTCCTCTGTCTAGAGCATAATCAGTCAATGCCACATTTATAATTTTAAGGAAATGTGCAGTTTTTCTCCTTAATATTAGCCTACAATAGCATATTCTAAGTACTCAGAGAAAAAAATTAAAAACATGGTCTCTTTTTCATGGTACATGCTTTTACAGTGTGTTTAAATCCCGCATTTCCCTGGTCCCAAGGACGAGGGAATGATTTGTAACTCCCAGGTAACGTGACCTAATGTCCATATCACATTTTATTAGTTTTTTTTATGTACATGGTTTCACTGGATCCTCACAACAGCCCTGTGAGGTAGGTGGGGAAAATATAAGGCTCAGTTTACAGATAATGAAGCTCAGGCTTGAGAAGATTAAGTAACTTTTCCCCGCTATCACGCAGCTAGTTAAAAAGCGGTGGTGGAGGGGCTGGGGATGCAGCTCGCTGGCACAGCGCCGGCCTGGCACACACAAGGGTCTGAGTTTGATTCCCGGCACCTGCCGCCCCACAAAAGCGGCAATGGAGACAGAAGAACCTTCTGCTTTTAGGTGGGGGCTCTTTTCTCTAGACTACATTGTTTCTGAAAGTGTAATTTAACCTCAAAAATATATACTTTAAATATATAAAAACATAAGCTACACTGATGTGTTAATATATAAATGTATTTGTTAACATATGATATATTTATATATAAATTAATATATTAAACTATATAACATTTTAAATATTTTATTTATGCAAGGAATTCAACCCAGGGCTTTATACATGTTAAACATACACTTTAATCTCATACGTGTTAAGAACATAATCTTCATTTTTATATTACTGATACAAAACTTTTTCCAAAAAATAATGAAACACCTAATTCCAAACTTATCACACCAAGTTTATGCTTCTCTGCCAATACAAACTTACGGCCACAGAACATGCATGTCTTGGGAAGCACCATTTCTTTAGTTTCTGTCTAAAGAAACATAAGCAATACGAAGGTCCCCAGTGGCCAAGAAAATTGAAGGCAAGTCAGAGGAAGGGCTATTAAAAACTGTATTCCTGGATTTCATTCTCTTTCAGCTTTTGCTTTTGTGGGAGGGCTCAATGGAGAACTTTAAGGAAGATGACACTTGGAGCCTCTGAAGATCTAAGTCTTGCTGAGGTTATGCTCACTCAGCTCTTGAATGCACAATGACGGTGGTCTTCAAAATCTTGGTACTTGATGCTTGAAAACAAAACAGGAAAATTCCACTAGCAAGTCTAATAATTTTTTTTTCAAAAAGGGAAGTTAAAGAGTTCTTTGCTCAATAATTAATCAGATTGCTAGATATCACGCTAAAAGAACAGAAAGAAGAAAAAAGTTTTGAAAAAATAGGCAAAATACATTCATTGGCTTATATTCTTCACTATAAACTGCAACAGAATCTGAAGTTCTTACAGAATCACTAAGCATCTGTAGTCAAAGAAAAGGACCTAAGGAAAATTTCTTGAATCTCTTTGCTGCTTCTCTAAGATACCTGATTGTCTTAAATGGAGCTTTTGAGGGCTGGTCTTTTGTCTGTGTGGTGCTGAGGATTGAACCCAGGGCCTTGCACATGCAAAGCAAGTGCTCTACCACTGAGCCACACCCCCAGCCCTGCTTTTGAGGTCTGAAAGCATGGCTGAAATATTTATTAGAAGACAGCCTAAGATGAAGTTGACTTTGGGAAGTAGAGAAAGAAACTGAAGATTATTATGGTCTGAAGATATTTTTGTGAGCCTGGAGAAAAAGTAGCAAAACCTTCCAGCAGAAAAGCAGACCACTTTGCAAGGGTTCCTATGAAAAACATATAGCAAAAATATTATAAACATGTGCAGATATAATCAAAGAAAAGGTATGTCCACCTGAAATTCCAGTTCTGTAAATAACTAGCAACAGCCTAAGTCCTCAGGGGATGCCAGCATCTGTTCTATCCCTCCTTCTTTGCTCTTGTCGGACAGAATTTTTAATTTCAATGACTTAATTTTGTGCTTATTGTAACCATTTCTTACTGTATGTGCTCCTATAAACCTTCCTTTTTGTCCAAGAAACTAATGAGCTCTTAAAAATTAACAGCAGCTAACAGCACTTGCTGAGGCTTTCACTTGTGTCAGCACTCTAAGAACTTTATGCAGATTAGTTTATTTAATCTTCACAGCAACACTATGAATTAGACACTACTATTACCCCCAATTTTTTAAGATGATGAAACTGAGGCACAGAAAAATTAAGAAATTCAGATAATTATCTAGCTAACAGACTGTAGCCAGGACTCAAACTCAGGCCTCCTGGCTAAAGCCACACCTGTTGCTTTACAAAACTGGTTTCAACATAGTATTTATCAGGACAAGGGCCATTGGCTTTCATCAGCCACGTCACAACCTTTCCTTGCATATTCCGATGAAAAAGCACAACGACTAATTAAACACCCTAAGAGCAGTAATGCAGTTTTAGCAGTCACAGCTGAGAAGAGATACCCTACAGGAAAGTCAAAGCAGTTTAGAACATAAAGCACGACATTAACATACTAACAGTGATAGAAGATTGTAAGTGACTTCACTCCTTTGTTTGGCTTAGGGCCCCACCCTAGGACTAAACCCAGGGCCCCTTCCTCACCATGCACACCCACCATCTTTGAGCTATACCCCAACAGCAGGTATTATTCACTGTATTCTAATTTTTGTGACATGGACAAGAATTACTTGCATAATTTTTCAAAGTTTTTAAGTATGCCGTCACCATTATTAACATTTATATTAAACTTACCCTAATATTATTAGGTGAGTTTGTTTTTACTCCATTTAAAAACCCAAAAAGTTCAGTAAAAAGCAAGCTTTATGGTGATGAAATAACAACAATAGCTACTATTTATTTAGGCAATTTCTCTAGCTACTGTTTATCTTGCATAATATAGGCACGTTAGCATAGCTAGTAAATCCTGGAACCCAGAATCAGAGCTGTCCACGTTACTCCCAGGCCTGCTCTTGCCACTACAATGCAGCCTGTCCAAATGTCAAAATAATTGCTTACATAAAGGAAATTTTCCTAAAATTCAGGTATTCTTCCTGGTCTTCCACAGAAAATATAAAACATAAATTATTTACATTCAGTCAGTTATCATTTTGGATATCTATTAACATAAAGTTGTTTCACATAACAAAAAAGGCATAGGTTGCTACAATTTTAAAATTAGCTGGTCTCTTTTATGATTTTTTCTTTTCTTTCCTGTTGATGTGCTTGCCTCTAATGAGTACTTGAACCATTTACAGTTTGTTGCATGCATTCATTTATTCATTTGTTGTCTTTTTGAGACAGGGTTTTGCTATGCACTTCAGGCTGGCCTTGAACTCACAGCAATCCTCATGCCTCAGCCTCCTGAGTGCTGGGATTACAGGAGTAAGCCACCACGCTCAGCCAATTTGTTGCTTTTAATAGCCTGCAATTAGATACCAGTTAATCAAGCTTGTTAGAACTGTGTCTAAAATAAAAGTACATAAATAAGAATTTGAGAAGAGCAAGTAGATTTTATGGTTTATACTTGGATGCACAGAAAATTTTTAAGTTTATATCCTGATTATGGATGAGGTGAAGTTAATGTGTAAGTGACCAGCAGGTAGACATAGGCTACTTAAATATAGGAATAGTAGAATGTAAACACTCCGGTGATAAATCATTACATCACAAAACATGTTTTAAGAGTTGAAAAGAACCTTCAAAATAATCTAAATAGATTTTCTCATACAGTGAGAAATCCTCTCCCACATTCGTGATGTTCAAACTTTGCTTATGTAACCCTAATGACCCAGAGTTCACAGTCTCTCAACATAATCTGCTCAACTAGTGATGAGTTCTATACCTTCTCCAATTCACAAATTAATTTTGGACTAAACAGAGAACAAATGTACTGCTTATAGAATTTCCTCAACATTTCTAAAATCTACTTTCTGGGAAAAAAGTAGTTCTAGGCCTCTCAGTCTAGATTTTCACAGTTGTCCCTTTATTTAATCATGAAATTAATTGAAAAGAGTTCTCTTATTCTTCAAAGTTATATAGTAATGAAAATTGTATATATTAATGTTTTATAGATTAATGGGGTCTATTAAATCTTAATATTGGTTATATATAATTGGAAAGGTAAGAAAGGCTTTGGATGTAGTTCAATTAAAATTGCAAAGCAATAAAATTTTCAATTTTCTCCCTGCCCCAAGTACAAAAATCAGCAAAAAGAATTTTAGACACCAGTAACTATAATTGTTCATGTTGCTAGATTTTCATTTTCTCATTCTCAGGGTTTTCTGCCTTCCTGTCCCTTAGGCCTTGTGAACAATCTACTCTCACAACTATGCATTAGCTCCAACAGACCCAGTTCTGAGGCCTTATAATGCTAACTTTTTTTTTCATTGCATTAACTACATAACTTTCCACCTGGAATTTCTGGTTTCATATATCTATGTGTGTGCACATACACACATACAAGCACATTCCTCAATTCTATGTCCTCTCAATGTAACTTTTATATTCATGTTAATTTCCTTAATATATGTTAGCCTTAACATATTCTAGCATCTTGATTCAGGAAAACAATAACCCTTGGATTCAATTCATCTATAGCCATTCTCTTAACAAGAACAGAGTCCCACGGTAGGCGTCCTTCTCAATGATTTCCCCTTTGTGGTCACCGTGATTAAATCCTTAAGAAAGCATCATTTAACACAGAGAAGACACTATGTAGAATATGCTGCTAAAGTGTGGTACAAAAAGCATACATGTGTGCAAAGGCTGAGGCAGGAGGATGACTTGAGCCCGGTAGTTTGAGACTAACCTGGGCAACACAGTGAAACTCCATTTCAAAAAAATAAAATAATGGCCAGGGCTAGGAGGTAGCTCCGTGGTAGAGGACTCGCACAGCAGGCACAGGCCCTGGGTTCTATGTCCAGTACTACAAAGTAAATAAACACCTGGCATAACCTGCTTATTCCGTTAAACATGATTCAGCCCCTATATTAGTGATCTGCATTATGATTTTACAAGATACACAACCAGTGATATAGAAGTATGCATCTTACATATGCTGGCCTCAACCAAATTTCACATAAAATCCCTTTGTTAATTAAGCATTGTATTTTTATATTTCCTGTATAACTCATTTAACTATTACTATTATTGAAAATGTCCCACAAAAATGGTATGGGAAGATAAAAACACTTAGAGAACTAAAAGTCACCATTTCTGCTAAGTACAAGCAGATAATCAACCAATTCAAAGTAATAGAGAATGGGATTACCCAAGTATATCTCTCTAAATTATCTTTCTAGTTTACTGATTTTATTAACAGAGAACAAGTCATTCTCTAAAATGCCTTAAGCCAGTTCTAAACATAAGAACAATGTCAAACAGTAACAGTAAGACTTGTTTAAAGAATATAGAACCCAATGGTTTGCGATGTAGCTCAGTGGTAGAGTGCCCGTCTAGCTTATTCAAGGCCTTGAGTTTGACCTCCAGCACCCCAAAAGAAAGAAAGACAGAAGGAGAAGAGTGTAGAAGAAGGGAGGAAGAGAGAAAAAAAGGGAGTAAGGGAAGGGTATAGACTACCTAAGTAACAATTCAAACAAAACAAAGTCCATCCCATTCAATAAAACTAAGACTCTCAGAAGCACCAGGCCAAAGCAATACAAACCTAGCTTGCAAACTAAGGTAATAACCCTCACATCATTTGGGAAGGTCAGCAACATGCTATGCACAACATGAGTGCTGAATTTGGCAACACTAATGACAAGGCTTTAAACCTATTAGAATATTACCAAACCTTCCCCGAGCTCTGAAGAAAACAACACACTGTGTCACCTCACTCTTAAACAGTGCAAAGAATTTTAAGGACAGAAAGTCATAAAGAATATTCATTAAATTATCCTAAGACCTGACTGTTTCTTATTATTATAAAAATGAAAATGTGCTCAAAGTAAAAAAATCAATCCACTAGAAAGAGCATATATTAAAAACACAAGCAGACTAGACCTCTAGTCTCATTCTCCAAGAAATTCTATCTATAGTTCCTTATATATAGGTGTGAAGATATTTTGTATGTAAATAGTAAATATATGCTTCTTAAAAACACAAAAACATACTATCATATACTTTAATATTGTTTTTCTTAGTTAACAGTGTATTTTTCCATATCTGCACTGCCAGATCAACCTCATTCTAAGAGCTGCAAAGTATTACACTGTATAAATGGATTTATTTAACCAGACCTCTGTTGAAACACGTCTACGTTATTTCCAGTTTTTATTTTTAATGTCAAACAATATTGTAGCAGGTATATTATGCAAATTTTGTGTGCAAATGCAAACAGACATGAAAGACAAATTCCTAGAAGCATTGTCTTTTATTAGAATTACTAAATTCTAAACAAGAAAAAATTACAAGTTAAATGCTCAGTGATTAAAAGGTGCCAAACATCACAAAGTTAAGGTTTTGAAAATTAATAAACTGCTGAATTAGAAAAAGTGACAGAGAGACAGACAGAAACAGAGACAATCTTTACTTCTTGGATAGAAAGTTTTATATAAAGGGCTGATAAATCACCTAAGAAACAAAAGAAGAAAAGGAACATGGAAAGGTGGAAAGAGCAGGGGAAAAGGGAAAGAAAAGAGCAGTCGGGCCTGGTGGCACACACCTGTAATCCCAACTTAAACAAAATAAAAGTACATCATGTTTTGATGTTGTGCAATCCCCAACACCAGAAAAAGGAGGGCAAGGAGGACAATGAGAAAGAGGGGCAGAGGTAGGAATAAAAGCCAGGGGTGGTGACACAGGCAATCCCAGCACTCAGTAGGCTAAGGCAGGAAGCTCACCGAGTTTGAAGTTGGCCTGGGCTACACAGTGAGACTTTGTGTCAAAGAGAAAACAAAACAAAACAAGAAGGAGGAGGAGGAATAAATGAGGCAAGATAAAGAAAGAAAAAGACAGCCTGGGGCCTCTTTCTTAAATCTAAGGCACAGAATATAACTGATCGATAGATCTAGAATACAGCCAAACTTAGATGCTACATGATTTAAATGACTATCTGAGGCCTAATTTTTACAAGGCATCAACAGATTTATTTTTATTAGGATAAAAAGTATTGAAAGTAGATCTCCCAAAAGGAAAGCAGAACAATAAACTTCCACAAACAATAAACCCAGTCAATTTCCTGAATACGTGATCGATTTGACAAGGAAACAGTAACATTTGTCCTATACATACAAAACAAAACTCTTTGGAAGATCTTGATTAAAACATGAAGAGATTCAGGCCTGTATTTTTCAATTACATTTCTGAAATTTCCTTTGCCCATCCAAGGCTATTCTAACATTTCACCTAACATAAAACACAGTCAACAACTTACCTCTCCCAAAGTGCTAGGATTTGCGTGCCACAGTACAAAGTGATTCATGGTTTTGTCCATTAATGGTCTGTGGGTTTCTTTACATGAAGTCCATGTTGGAATCCATAGATATTAGTGCTCTGTAAAAACTGAAAACCTCAAGAATGTCAATACGCACACCTAGGTTACCACTTGGATAACAATTCATTATGAGTAACAGTTACATTATAGATACTTAGATGCGCCAAGTTTAGTGGACATGACATTGAAAAGCAGACTGAGATGGCAAACTAGACTAATAACAACCTTGAAGATGGCAAAGCATTATTTTTAATAATATTTATATGTACAGTGAACATGGCACCATAATAACAGCATACAAAAATGGGGGTTACTTAGACCTCAGGATTTTCCAGAAACTCAGAAAAGATTTAAAAGTAGGCATATGTGTGAAATTTAAATAGTACAATAAGGTATTCACATATCTACTTTTGAACTTTTCAACCTATTTGAATATCCTAGGTTTTAAGTTTAAAAATGCATACTAGTTTCTTCTTTGTAAACACACATACACACACAACAACGACACAAATGTAAGGTCTCTTTCCCCACTCTGTGCAATCTAGTTAGGGGTCTGGAACTTCTCAAGAGCTTCTGTGTCATCAGAATGCCCATATACACCATCACCTCACTGGGACTATATATAGGTAATGATTCATGGCCAGATCTCATTCCATTGCTTTATATGTCATCAATACTTTATTCCATTTGATAACCAAAACCCACTGGGCTACAACGCTTGTTTTCTAAGTGCATGCCCCCTCTTGATTACATTTAAGATGCTTTAGTTGTACTACTGACTTAGGTCACTTTATTGTAAAGAATAGTTGATGATTAATTGTTTGATCAATTTTGCATGTCTATATCTATGTTCCTGAATATACACTTCGAAGTTATCAATATGTAATGCAACAACCATTGTTGATTTCCTGTCACCTTGTCTGTAACTCAGTTTTGATTGTACTATTCTTATGCTACTTTGTCTGTTTGTTAATATGGTTTTGTTCTTTTACTTTTAAAATTAAAAAAAAGGATACATTTAAGATGCTTTTTACAAAGGAAACCCATAACCTTCAGGGATTCATTACTTTTAGGGTGTGTCCCACAATTGCTTCTCACACAACCTGTGAGGTGAAAGGGCTAAGCATTGGTTATATTCATAATATAACCAATCTGACTAGATTTTTATAAATTATTATTTCCACTTTTGCTATGAAATAACTCTCATTTATACTGCAAATGTGAGCAGCGTCCCCCTATTTAAAAAAAAATAAGAAAAAATGTATACGGCTAAACGCACTTAAGACATCAATCAACAGCTCGGTGCATTACACCTGCACTTTATCATTTGATGGACCCCCCAGTACCGCTCCTCTACTAGACGTTCACCCCGGAACGGTAAAAGAACTGAAAGAAATCAAATACAGTAATCGCCTTACCCTGAACACCCAGAGAAAAGTATTACTACACATTTGTAAAGTTCATTAACTGTAACACACACACACACACACACACACACACACACACACACACACACGCCGTCCTGAATCTCTCCCGTGGACTGGAGTCACTTCTACGTTCTGAGGCTGGGATACTGAGATGTGGGAGAAGTTCCTCCGCTAAGCCATAGTCGCCTTCTTTCAGTAACACGTTCATTCCTTCGACAATGTCTTTACACGTTGCTAGTGGCAAGGTACAGGCAGTCTAAGGGTTAATAGACGAGAAAGTCGAAGTCCCCGACCCCGGCTTCCACTACGGGTCGGGGTGGGTGAGAAGTGAGCTCATCTCAGAGCTTGTTCTCCCCATCACATCGCCCAGCCAGAACCGACTGATTCCAAGACCAGAAGACTGCCTTTCCCGACAGCCCTCGTCCACCACGACCCGGTCCCATGAGTTCGCCGCATCCCTATGCCCTCAAAGAGTAGTCTCGAGGCAGAAAGCCTCCCTCTAGTCACCATCTACTCTGTGAGCCACCTCCCTCGACCCCAATTCAGGGCCCGGAGCGACCTAGGTCATCGACCCCAGCTCCCACTTCCACTCGCAACCCGGTACGGCCCGCAGGTTACCTGCGGAAGATCCAAGGTTCCCAGCGCACCACAAACACTACGCCCCTCCCACTACGACGACCTCTGCCAGTAGGTGCCGCCCCCACGTGTAACTTCCTCTGTGTCACTTCCGACCTGAATCCTGTCCTAGCAGTCCGGCGAGGACCGCAACTCCTATTAGGTGACGTCACTTCCGCTCTGTTGTTTGGTTCCTCCACAGTTCCTAGGAGCTCCGGGTCTTGATTGTGTGGTTCTGTTATCCCTGAGAAGTGACCCCCTCAAACTTCTTTGCCAGCTTCTACAGCCCACTCTGTGGAGCCACTTCCCTTCCTTAAACACGGTACCCCAAAATTAGCACAGTCTCTGGGGGAGATCACAAGATTGTTCTGGTTTTCCTGAACCCTGTGTCCAGGAATGCTTGGGAATGCATGTTCTGAGGTTGCACTGTCTGGTTTCAAATGCTAGCTTCCTCTTTTCTGTTAGGCAAGCTACTTAACTTCTCGGTGCCTGTTTGAAGTATGAAACACTGCATACTAGTACCTAGGTACTAGGATAATTAGATCGTATCAACCTAGGACTGTTGTATTACTTGAGCTAATATAATGCAGGCTCTCAGTGAGTACTAACTGCAGCATTTCTCTCTCTTATGAACTCTCTTGTTTCCTACTGGAACATATAAGTGGAAGGAATTCTGGAACCCGTTTTTCAATTCAGAATTGATGGTTCCTCATACCCTCATCTTCAGAGCTGTGAGCTCTTCCAGACGTGGATTAGCCCCACTTGAAAGCACCTGCTTATTGTGTGAGGTACTGGGAGAAAAATGAATATAACCAATGCCTAATCCTAGAGAAGCAGAGGTACTCAATAAACAGTTATGGGAGGAGGAAAACTCGGAAAAAAGGAGATGAACAGACCAGTTAAGTGAGGATTGATTCTTAGGACAAAAAATTCACAGAATGATAAAGCTGAAATGAATTTTAGAGACAATATGGTCAACCTCTTTCCTCTGCAAATAAGGAAAAATGGGTCCAGAAAAGTGACAAAAAGTCACACAATTAGTGGCAGTGCTGGGACCAGAAGGAGACCTTTAAAATGCTCATCATCTGCCCTTGTTCCCCAAATCTGCCTCGAGTTTACTTTCAAGACCGACACTCTCAAATACAAAGGGGTAGAAAAAAATGCATACCAGAGAGACAAGGGCTAAATAACCTCACGGATGCCACACAATTCTAGTGGTCATGTGAATGTTCTGTGGTGGCCACTGCTGGGTTAATGTCAAACGGTACTGTTCATTCCAAACGGTAGCCCTCCTTTTCTGGCAACTTCTCACAGGGTCCCAGTCAGTAGACTCTGAGTAAGGTTGGAGGCTTTAAGAGTAAAAAGGCTGAAGTAAATACCCTGAGTCAATGGAAATTCTGCTTCAGTCTTTGAATTTGAGCGGCAAGGTCAGCGCTCTTGAGTCTCCAGCCTGCTGGTCTACCTGCAGATTTTGAACTCACTAGCCTCTATAACTGTATGATTTATTTCCTTAAGATAAACCTCCACTAACTAGTCATTTGATCTTAAATCACTTCACCTCTCTGGGACTAAATTTAAAGTCTTTCCTGAACAAATCTTGTATTGTTCTGTTTAGTGGAAGAAATGCAAAATATTCACCACTGTGACCACTAAATGGCAGTGATAAGGTGCCCTGCTCTCCTCTCCCCTCCAGTCTTCCCCCTCTTCCCTCTAACCTTCCCCACTTCCTTCTCTTCCTCCTCCTCTTCCTTCTTTTACTTCTCTTTCCCCCTCCTGTCCTTGTCTCTCTCCCGTTCCCCTCTCCCCCTCCTATTCTCTTTCCCTCTCCCTCCCTCTCTTCTCTCTTTCCCTCTCTCTCTCCTTCTCCTTTTCCCTCCTATCACAGTGAGATTCAATGAGATAAGTACAAGAAGCCAAAAATGTGGGAACAAACAAAGCTTTATTGAAGTGCATGACCAACACCACTGACCAAGAGTCAGAAAAGCAAGATGTCCATGACCAAAGAACTTTGTACCGGGTTTTTATACTTTTACAAGTAGCCATGGTAATCACATTACCTCCTTTAGGAATTTTACAAAAATGCCACATCATGGTCACAAGACTTACATTTCCCAGGGGTTTGCTAGTATGGTTAAATTTTAGCTTACCTACAACTTGTTTTAACTGTTTATTTCTCATTTTATAGCTCTGTTCTCCTCTTGTTAGCTATAAGGGAGGGAGTGGAGAATTAAGTTCATCTAAAGTTTAAGTAACTTCTAAAATAGAGTTACAAAAAGGAAATGGAGTCTCTCTTGCCTTATCATTCCACCCTCAAGGACATATTTTCCTCTCTCAGGACATATGTAGTCCTTCCAGAACAGGCAAAAGTTCAGGAGGGCTCCAAAATATGATCTCAAATGGAGTGAGCTCCATACCTGTACAGGGTATACAGGGTACAGGAAGATTGCATTAGGTCATTGGAAGCATAGTCACCCAGTTTGCCCCAGTCTCTTGGTGAAGCTTGGCTAAGGTAGTTTTTAAAGTCCAATTCTGAGCCAGGCATGGTGGTGCACACCTGTAACCCCAGCACTCTGGAGGCTGAGGTAGGAGGATCATTGCGAGTTTAAGACCAGCCTGGGCTACAAAGTGAGCTCAAGCCCATCCTGAACTGCATAGCAAGGTCCTGCCTCAAACAGACCAAAAAAAAAAAAAAAAAAAGGTCCAATTCTATGTCTCTACCTGGCCAGAACTCTGTGGCCGGTAGGTAGTGTGTGACTTCCATTTCAGCCCTAAGGCTGCGGAAAGGCTCTTAACCACTTAATCAATGAAAGCAGGCCCATTATCTGAACCTACCATCATAGGGAGCCCTTACTGGGGAATGATTAACTCCAACAGGGTTTTTAATCACCTTTCTAGAGGTCTCAGGCCTTGTGGGTGTGGACTCCACCCAGCTCTAGTAGGTGCAAGTGAGGACCAACAGATACTTCTTATTTCCACTGGTGGGTTTGTTTTCTGTAAAGTCCACCTCGACGTCCTCTAGGAGCAGTGTTCCTTGTCTCCAGACTCCAGGCTATTGCTGTGGGCGAGAAACTGGACTGTTTTGAGTGCAAGCTATGCATCTGGTTTGCCACAGAAGTGTATAAGGTCCAAAGTCTAGCTATACAGAAGTGATGGCCAAGCAGCTTTGCCATGGCTGTTTTTCCCAAATGAATACAGCTATGCAGTTCCTGGATCACAAAATAATCTACAGCCTTAGGAAGAAGCACCTTCCCTCCTGACAAAACTTGCCATCCATATTGTTCTATAATCATGTAGACCACTACAAAGTGACTCTGAGCAGGGTTTAGTATTAACCAATTGACTTTCCATATTTACTTGTGAGTTGTCCAAAGCTTAGGCACCTTGTCTAAAGATGGGCAGCAGAATCATTGTATATGAACCTGTAGGAGTCACTGGTCACTGCTGAGGCCTGCATTGGTCTGTGAAGCTGTGATGCCTCAAAGGAGAAGATAAGGCCACAGCTGAGGACATCTGACTCCAACCCCAATTAACTTAAAGGAGACTATAGCTGCAGACTCCACATTCCTACAGTAAATGCCAACCTAAAGATAAGGTAGTTGTTATGGCTTGGTTCTGGATGTCCTCCCAAAGCCTCATGCAGTCATGGGGCAGGCTTCTAGAGTTTATGACTGATTCATGGGTGTGACTGCTACACCCACCCTGGGGTGGATAATTTGCATATGTAAGGGAGAGAAAGAGGTTGCTTGCTGCCAATCCTCCCTTTTGCTTTTGCTGTTTTTGCTATCTTTTGCCACCATGATCGGTTGCCCTGTGCCACGTGCCACTCTGCCTTGGAGCCAGCCAAGTATGGACTGAAACCTCCACAAACTGTGAGCTAAATAAATCTTTCCTTCCTTAATTTTGAGCATCAGGTATTTACTCTCAGCAATGAAAGAGAAGTAACCAAGATGATTAACATAATTGACTACTTGGGAAAATTCCCGCAAGGTCCTGCTCAGATTCCTGAGTCTTCTTGAGTATCCCTCTCCTTTGTTTGAGAATCAAATAAATATGGGCTGCCCAGAGAAGTCTTTGTCTAAACCCAGAGAATATCAAAGCTTTAAGAGGGTTAGACCCTCCTGGAGCCCTGAAATAATTTCAATTGTCTCATTTATTTAAAATTTTGCCATCCACTTGCTTGGGAGATTGCAGGCCTGATCAGTCCACAATAACTAAGGGTCATTTAACCTGATACAATAGTTCCCTCTGCTGTGGCCCACTTTAGTTCTGCTTCTGAATACTTGGGTGGTTTGAGGAGTAGAGCCACTAGAGCTCAGGCTATAGGGTGTGAGTCTCCAACAGCAGCTTGTTTGGCTGTTAGATCTGGTGCTCCATTTCTTTGGGCCTCTAGAGAATCGTCTTTCTGATGGCCCAGATCACAGCTACCTTAGTGAGCAGCAAGCAAAAAAGCCTGCAGCAAGTTTAATATCTCCTGAGAGTTTTTAATGTCATTTTCTCCTGTGGCTAAGAGGTCTCTTTCCTGGTAGATGGCACCAGGCACATGCAAAGTGGTGAAGGTCTACCAGGAGTCAGTACAAATATTCACTTGCTTGTCTTTTCCTATCTCCAAGGCCCAAGTAAGAGCCATCATTTCAACCTCAGGTCAGCCTTTTGTGTCCACATTCCAGGAGGCAAAGCCTTGGAACAGACAGTCTGTACCAGGGTGACAATCACTGCCCCTGCCCTCCAAATCCTATCAATTACCACCTTATTGCCATCTGAAAACAGGGTCAGGTCAGGGCTCTGGAGGGGCGTGTCCTGTAGGTCCAGTCTGGCCGAGTAGACTTCCTCAGTTGTTTTCACATAGTCGCGCTCAGGTGGCTCCACTGATGTTGGGAAAAGGGAGGAAGGGTTGAAAGCCATCAAGTCCCCTTAGTAAAGTACATTTTCGTTCCCCCCTCTGGATCCTCTCACTTAAAAGTGAACAATTCTTGGGATGCAAAAGACAGAGGAATACAGAAAAAATCATCTTACAAATCTAACACAGGATACCAAGTCCAAGTAGGTGGGAGTAGACTAAGCAAGGCTGTATCAGTCAGGGTTTACTAGAGAACCAGATTTAACACAAGATACACAATATACAACAAATTACCTATTTTGCTTGCAATGGTCAGCTACAGGATTAGATGGGGAAGTGTGCAGAGAGTGTCTGCACACTGGAGATTGAACAGCCCAGGCCTGGGGCCTGGAGCTCACCGCAGTGTCTATGCAAGTCTGTATCGAGGTCTGTTGAGTCTGCGACGAAATGCTGATGAATCTATGATGAAGTCCCAGGCGGAAGCCAAAGAGTCTGCCCCAGAAGCCAGGAGACAACCAAGCTGAAGGTGAAGGCTGGAGCTCCTCGGAAGAACTCAAACCCAGTCCTTTTCTTCTAGTCTACCAGCTCTGGGGAGGTGAGGAGGGTGGTTCTCTACACCCACACTCTCTGTATGCCGTCCTCTTGCACAGGTTTAGAATGAATACAAATAAACACCTGGCTTCCTGCTGAGTCACACAGTTAACCTTTAAAGCTTCCCAAATTAACATAAACAACATCCCACAAGAGTAAGGGCATATCCTGTTTACCCCAAGATTTACAACTGCTGAGTTATTTAGTTAAACCTCTAGACTCCGCAAGTTGACACAATGTATCAACCATAACAAAGGCATAGGGGTTGGGTAGAGTAGGGTGAAGGATTACAGCCAGGGCATTTACCACCCACAAGTCCTGGACTGGATGATATCCATTTGTCCCAGGTTTGTGGACCAGCAAAAAAAAAAGAGCATTCCAAGGAGATGGACATCTTTTGGAGGTCTAGGGCCATATTGGTTATCTCTTTAGCCCATCTGTCTTTTTAAAATTTTGGTCTCCAAACCTCAGTTGATAAATATTCAGAAAAGCCTTGAAATATAAAGTATAACCAGAGAACTGTTACTTCTTACCAAGCATTACTGATCTGGTAGATGAATCCCTGTAGAATGTTTTTTTTTTTTCTTTGAGGACCATGAACTTTATTGGGGGGTTGGGGGGGAGGGAGAAGCCGCCAAGAAGGCGCTTTGGACAAGGCGATCTGACGTCCTCGGCGGGTGGGACCTCTCCTCGCCCGCCGTCGCCGAAAGCTAGAATGTTAACAGATAGCAATTATATAGTTTTACAGAAAAAATTCAAGCACAGTATTATAACAGTGATGGTGACATTTTAATAACACATTTGAATCTCTATCTTGGAATAGAATAGTCTTTTAGTCAATTATCTCTACCTAATATATAAGAAGATTTCCCCTAATTTGTTGTCCTTATGTCATTGAAGAAATTTGTAACCTTGGCTGGGCTGTTATTAATTTTATCAGTTTACATAACTGGTTCATTGTTTTTCCTAGACATACTATGTGCACCTTTTAAGTAGGGATGTTTCATAATTTTAATTTTCTAATAGAGTATCTGATCACACTTCTGTATATGTAAGTGCTTCTGAATATGTAATCAGTTAAGTTCTCAGAAGGAAAACACACCTTAGGAAGTACCACAAAAGGTCAGTTCATTCAATACATCATTTCTATAGATAAACGCAGAAGGCCCAGAGAAGGTAAGTAAAATTATTTGTGTCATACTACAAAAATTTGGCACTAAGAAAGCCCAAATATCATGGGTCCATGTGCAACTTAACTAAAGAAAAACATGAAGATAGTCAATGGCTAACAAAGTAGACTAATTACTAATTAATTCTGGTAATAAATGAAGTGACACAATGCCACACTTGTAAAATACTCATAGCTAAACAGGATCTATATAGCTTGAGTTTTTACAGAATTCAGCCATTGTAAGAAGCTTATCTTAAACAGAGCCATACTCCTAGTAAGCGCTATGTACATTAGCTATTATAATAGTAATATTATTTTTAATATACTGACAAATAGGACTTACCAATTACAAAGGATAGCTTAAAAAGTCTTAAAATCATATATACATGAAACAAAAATATTTAGGCATACCAACATGTAATGTAAAAGCACTTCAAAATCAATAAAAATGCAAGATATTATGAAAATTAAAATTAACTATAGAGTAATAAAGACACAAAGCAAAATCAAAGTTAGTAGTGAATTACCTCTAAAATTACTCATGAAAGAGAGCTTTGGCACTTTGAAAAGACCAGATACCTATCTTTCTAGGTCATCATGTTTCATCTTAAATTAGTGTTAATAATAATTCAGATAGTTTCCATTATTAATTATAATTTGACTGATGACCTCATGTTGACTTAACATGAACCTCTTATCAAAAATATCTGGAGCACAAGAGAAATGCAGATGTCTGAATATGAAAGAAAATGTCTATCACTATAAATAATCCCAGCTTTACATTTTAGAATAATGTACATTTGGAAGGCATGAACATGAATACATTTAATACACAATGAAATTAAGAATGAGTTGTGATTATTTTGTTTCTTAATTTAGTTTTATACCAACAGCATCTTTTAATCAAGAAACCTTATTGTCTTATTTCTGAAAACCTAACCTTTTGACAGGGACCGATGTAAATATAACACAGTAATATATTTTGATATCGTATTTTTTTTAAATTTTATTTTAAAGACAAAAGAATGGAGACATATGAACCAGAAAAGCCATAAACAATACAGAAAATACAAAGTTATTCAGAATATAGTAGGGAATTAGAACTGGATGTTGTATTACATAGTTATCTTCACATCAGTTAACACAAAAACATTAAAGGAAATACCAAATTATAGATAAGATAGTAGGGAATTTGCACTGGATGCTGTATAATATAAAGTTATCTTCATTTCTGCTAATACAAAAACGACTGAGGAAATACAGAATGATAGAGAACATAGAAGGGAATTAGCTCTGGATGCTGTCCTACATAATGTTACCTTCATCTTTGTTACTCAGGTTACACAGATGATGGCCCTTTTGATCAGTTCATTTTTTCTCCTCCCTCATCTCCGTTGCCCTACCACTCAATCAGTTATCTTCCCTGTGATAATAACTGTACTCCTGGGTTTATCTATATCCTTGGA